>OLKM01003928.1:0-27705 GCA_900291075.1 Melanogrammus aeglefinus | reverse complement strand
ACATCTCCCTGGAGGAGCTCACTGCTAGCTGTGGGTTCAAGATGGCTCCTGGTAGGCTCTGGGCTGGACGGACTGCCCGCGGATTTTTATGGGCACTTTAGGAAATGTTTGAGGAGTCGATCTTGTGGAGGTGCGAGGAATGTTCGCAAGACAGGTTACCGGGCATCTATCGCGGCGGTTCTTTCGCTGTTACCCCAAAAAAGGAGATTTGGCTTACTTTAAGAACTGGAGACAGTGGCCTTGTTATGCACGGACTACAATTTTTTTTTTCAAAACTAGCTATTTGGAAAACAAGGAAAAATCGTGTGAGAGATGCAGGGTCAGGGACGTGAGTTATGTTGCTGACCGGGCTGCTGACAGGCTCGGTCTCAGGTGGAGTTTGGTTTTACAGTACTGGACCAAAAAGCAGAAGATCTTTTGTGAACATTTGGGGTTTGCGTAATGTGCTGTGTTCAGTCAGAGAGAATGTTTTGTTTCTAAATTTTTTATTTATTTCCCTTCGATTTTCTGATTTGAGTTTGTGTATGGATTTGCTTTGATGTAATTTTGTTTGATAATAGCGAAACTTAAGCTGTAACAGAATGAACTAAGAATAAAGGTATTTTTTTAAAAATCAAAGATCTCTCTCTTCTCATCTCTCTCTCTCTCTCTCTCTCTCTTCTCTACTCTCTCCTCTCTCTCTCTCTCTCTCTCTCTCTAAGGCGATTTTATAGGCAACACCTATTGTTAGATGTAATAGCAAATATCTTTCGCATGAACATACCTTTAGTCTTTTGTTCCACTACAGCAATTATATAAAATAGTTCACTTTTCGGGAGACTGGCCCTAAACACATTCGCCTGAGAGGGGCTGTAACTGTCACACCGACCATTTTCTGGTGGTGAGTGGTTCAGGGAATGGGGGGAAGATTCTGGACGACCTTGGAAGCCAAACGAGTTAGTGCGGCGTGATGGGAAGTCTGTGAGGAGGCCCCTGTCCTGTGATCTTCAACTCAACCTCCGGCGGAGCTTTTTCTTAGCATTCCTGTGGGAGGTTGGGGGCATTGAGCCGAGTGGGCGGTGTTCAAAGCCGCCATTGCTGAAGCTGCGGCGGTGATGTTTGTGGCCTCAGGGTCTTTAGGTTCCTCAAGGGGCGGGTAACCCCTCGGGACACCGTGGTGGACATCCTGGTTGGTCAGGGGAAGACCGTCCCGACTTTGAAGGAAGGAGGCTTTCGGGTATGTTATCCCGGAGGACTCCCTGACGCAGTTTGCAGGGTTATAACCGACAGGCTCGAAGACGGCTGCAGACCGCTGCTCGTGTGCGAGGACTAGCAGCGGGAGTGTGAGAAGTTCGGAGGGGGCCATGGGAGAGGACTTTCGGTCGGGCACCAAAGTGTTTTGAACCATCGACCTCAGGAGGGGGAACGGGGAAACCATCCAAAGCTGTGTACAGTAAGGATGGCTCTGTGACCTCAACTGAGGAGGTAGGTCGGAGGTGGAAGGACCACTTTTCTAGGAACTCCTGAATCGACTAACATGCTCTATGATGGAGGGCAGAGCTGCGAGGGATGGTGGTTCATCACGTCATTTCCTGGTGGGAGGTGACCTGAGGTAGTTTAACAACTCCGCAGTGGCAAAGCCCCAGGATTGATTAGATCCAGCCAGAAATGCTAAAGCTCTTGGGTGTTGAGGGGTCTGTCGATGGTTGACACGCCTATTCACATTTGCATGGGGAGTGGTACCGTGTCAAAGGAGTGGCAACTGGGTGGTGGTCCCCCTTTTCAAAGGGGGACCAGGGTGTTGCTCCCCTTCCGGGTTCACACTTCTCAGCCCCTCCTGGTAAAGTCTACTCCAGGTGTGGAAAGGAGGTTCGGCGATGTCGAACCTCAGATTGAAGGAGGAACAATAGCGGTTTTGCCCGGCGTTGGAACTACGGACCAGCCCTTCACTTCTCGCAAGGTGCCTTGGATGGGTCCTGGGAGTATGCCCATCCGGTCACATGTTTTGTTGTGATCGGGGGGCATTATACCGGGTTCCTCGGGGAGACTGTGGAGGTTGCTGCGGGGGTATGGGGTGGGGGGTCATCTTCCTCAGGGCCATCCATCCTTGTAATACTCCCAAGCGGGGAGCTGTGTCCGGGGGTTCTTCGGCAGCCAGTCAGTCTCGTTCCCCGGTGGGTGTTGGCCTCGCCAGGGCTGGCCTTGTCACCAAAATCCTGTTGTGATATTCATGGACAGGATATCGAGGCGCAGTCCTGGTGGGGAGGGGTTGCAGTTCGGTGGTCTGGGATCTCGTCACTGACCTCTTTGCAGATGATGTTGTCCCTGATGGCATCATCGGCTGCTGACCTTTCAGCATCACTGGATCAGATGGCGGCCAGATGTGTAAGACGGCTGGGATGAGGATCAGCACCTCTAAATCTGAGGCCATGACTCTTAAGCAGGAAACGGGTGGTTTGCCTACTCCGGGTAGGAAATGAGTCCTTAAGCCAAGTGTGAAGGAGTTCAAGTACCTGGGGGTCTTGTTCGCGAGTGAGGGGACGAATGGAGCGTGAGATTTGCCTGGAGAATCGACAGCAGCGGGAGCGGTATTGCACCTTCGACATTCACCGCACCGTTGTGACGAAAAGAGAGCTGAAGCCGCAAGGCAAGCTCTCGAAATCTATCGGTCAATCTTCGTTCCTATCCTCACCTATGGTCATGGAGGGATGGGTGATGACCGAAAGGACAAGATCACGGGTACAGCGGCCCGAGAAGGAGTTTTTCTCAGGAGGGTGACTGGCTTCTCCCTCTGTGGATAGGGTGAGCAGAGTTGTCAGTCATCCATGAGGAGCTCAGATTATGAGCCGCTGCTCCTTTGCTTAGCAAGCAGTCAGCTTTGAGGTGGTTCGGGCATCTGGTAAGGATGCCCACTGGGACGCCTTCTTGGGAGGTGTTCCAGGCACGACAGTGGGAGAGAGAATCGGGGAAGACCCAGGAACTAGGTGGAGAGATTATCACTTCAACATGGCCTGGACGCTCGGGATCCCTCCGTAGAGCTGTCAATGTGGCTCGGGAAAGGGAAGTCTGGGGGCCCCTGCTTGAGCTGGCTGCCCCGCGACCGAACCCGGATAAGCGTTTGAGATGAGATGAAGACATTCAGCCTGTTTGAAGCAGCAGACACACAGAATAGGCCTGTTTTAAGTAAGCAGGATTTTGATGCCGCATCCTACACTTATAAAATGCAATTCAATATGGAAGTAATCCAAGTATTCAGAATACAATACTCAGATTGAGTGATGAAACGGAATACGTTACATATTACATTTCTGGGCACGTATTCTGTCACTGGATACATTTTAAAAATAACCTTCCCAACACTGGGTACATGTAGTAGGTTTGTGTACATGTCAATTAGAAAAGTTAGTCAAAATAATAAATACTAAAATACCAAATACTTATTAAAAGATTACTAATAAATCATCGATATCCACCCACATTGGACCTCATTTAAGTATTTTTCTATTAACTACGAACTAACGAATTGAGGCTGTACGAGATTGCACAGAAATCATCCAAAATGATAGGTTAAAAAGCTGAATTACATCTGTTCGTATATTAGTGTTAAAATTCATTAGATGTGAATAAGCATGATTTCTAGGGCTGTGACTCACAATTATTTTAATAATCGATTAATCGGTCGATTATTTTTTCGATTAGTCGATGAATTGGATAAAAAAAAGAAACATTTGTAATCTTTATTCAAAAACTGAACATAACTTCAAATTCCCAGTGCAGACTGAAGTGTAAACACACCAGGTTATTGCTCCAACGTCCCGGAACTATTAAAAGTAATATTAAATGAAAAATAAATTAAGAAACATAACTGGGATAACACAAACAAACCATACAATGTTTGATATACATTTATATATATATATATATATACAGTATACAAGGGATGTCCATGGTTAACCGGTCAACCAGAATGATCTTTAACCGGTAAATACTAACGGTTAAATAAATTAAATCATCTAAATTTCTCTCAGATGACAGATCATTAATTTTTTTTGATATTGATACCATTTTCGAGGCTCCTTGAAATTGAACTTGTATTATTGCTTCAACTGCTGATAAGATGATCATAGTTCAAGATAGGACGTTAAACAGGTCATAATTCCATTTTTACTATCTATTTTATATTGCTGGGAAAACAGGTTTTCGCCAAAATCTCAAATTTCTTTTTTTTTGTGTGTTGCATTTGATCAATCATATCACTGAGCCGATCTGAACACATCATATTTGACACTGTTTGCGACTTTTTTTTTTAAGCTAACTTGCTCTTCATCCTGCCGATTTTAACATGGATTTAAAAACTGGATTACTATTTTTAACTGACGGGACTTTCTACACCGTCCGGTTGTGTGATTACTACTGCTACTTTGAATGACGTCTTGATGCACACATTGCCGACTCCGAGCCCGTCTGCGCACCGTCTGCAGCAGCAGCAGCTTTTCGGTTGGGACTAGATTGGATACTGAAAGTTGACCAGAGTTTTTTTTTAACCCGAAGAACAGTGAAGGTACAGCACTTTTTATATAGGCCTACATTCCAGTGTTAAGGTATGACCAAAATACAAGCTGTGGTCGCTTCTCACACTAAAGCTCGCTGTTAGCGTGCATGAACCATGAACCAACCATGGACATATTATAAAGAACCAACCTGTTGGCGGCTGGCTGTAAACAGTGCCGCGCCTACGAGTGATGTATTAATCACGCGACTCAACGAATCGATGACCGAATTCGTTGCCAATGCTTTTAGTAATCGATTTTTATCGATTCCTTGTTGCAGCCCTAATGATTTCCATCCCAAAAAGGCTAAATCCGTCCTTCGGAGGAGACATAAAACCAAGGTCCTCCTGACTCACTGACCTCCCAGGGCACCATTGCAAAGAGTAGGGGTTTCCCCGGTGTCCTGGCTAAGACTGCTCAACCAGGCTCATTCAATCTGGCCCCCTCATCATCCTCCTGTATAATTGGCTGACTCTTTAATTCCCTCACTCTCCACCTCAAGCTGGTGTGTGGTGAGCGTTCTGGTGCCGATTGGCTGCCGTGCATCACCCAAGTGGGTGCAACATTCCTTCTTCTTCTTAAATAAGAAGGCGTTCCGCCCAAACTCCATAAGCCCCATTCATAAAAAATAGAACCCATTAAAAAAACAACACTGAGGGTGCGGAATATAAGGTCTTCCTTCGAAGTCCATAAAGAAAATATATAATATTTAGCAGCAACGGTAATGGCAGTAGAACACCTGCTAGTAAAAAAGAACCAATGCTATCAATTCAGTAACCACTGAAGCTACACAGTATATGAAATATACTATAAAGGGTCTATTGTTTACAGAAGATGGCTTTGTGAAAGCAAAGTTATCCATGTGTCCATGTTGTTTGCATTGTTGATATTGCTACTACAAACCAAATATATGAATCATGTCATGTTCAGTAGAGAATTTGTTCTGAAATGTATAGACTATGTTTGGGCAAGCGTGCAGAACGCAGAGCCAAAAAGGAATGTGGTTCTCTTTCAAGCAATCGTGAGGTATCTTACATATGGGTACGCCTCCCCCGCGTATCCCTCAGAAGCACTTTATCACTACGCCAGCCATGATTGGCTGGCCACGTCTGACGCGCCCAGGTCAGCCCCCTATATAATTATCTGACTGTGCATACAGCGTCATTCAATTACCTCTTCTTCCTCAGAAGTAACGGTCGACGATACTGCTAAGTGCCAAGGTTCTATGCTACTGTCCACAGAGTGAGCTTACCATTCCCTCGCCGGGCGCTAGTGCCTACTAAGCGGTTGTCGACAGATAGGCTTGTCGCCAAACAACTATCTTTAACCAGCCTGTTTCCAAACAGTGGTTACTCGCTTCTACAGTGGCTAGCTTGTATCCAAACATAAGTCACCGGGAACATTAACTGGGAAGCTAAACCGAATCGGCTGCAAAGCTTCAATATTAATACAATTGGCCAGTCTTCAAACTGCAGTTAGACCATGGCTTCTCCCCCTCCTAACACGAAGGACGAAAAGCCTGGACGGGTGTGCATTTGTGGGAACCATATATCTGATAAAGATACCCACCTCACCTGCAAAGAGTGGCTCGGGCTGAGACGTGCCCGAGAAGCTCTAGCTCCTATGCATACCTGCGACCACTGTGCATGACTCCCAATGAAAAGTCTCCGGCGTCGGCTAGCTCGCCATATTAGCCTGACAGATGAAGACCCGTTACTGTCGGAGCCCCCCATTCCTAGCGGCCAGACACAAGTAGCCAAGGTGAAAGGATGGAACAAGAGGACCTAAGGGAGATGTCGAGTCCCAATGCCTAGAGGGCTGCGATGCCCACGATGAGCTTGACTCACTCGATGGCTCGGACGACGCAGTCCTGTTTGAAGAGGACGGTGCCGACCTGTTCCAACCAGTCGAAGAGACTGGATTACGAAGAACCCCGCGTGACCTAAGCACAGAGGGTGCGTGAGGCAATGACGGCGGTTCCCCGGCTATCGGCACGAGCCTACATTATGGGTGCAGGCGTGCTGCCACCAAGCTGGAAATCCCATGGCCCAGTGCTCCGCCTGAAAAGACTGGTTCCCGGTACGAAGGCAAGCGTTTACCCCAGGGGAAAAGCGTGGAGAGACAACTTCTCGCCTAATTCCCCAGTGTGTGGAAGAGGCTACCCGCACCTGGTCGCAGCCGTTCTCATCCGTTCTCAGAGCCCGATCCAGGGGGGAGCCACGCTGGAATACGTAGCCATGGAGGAAAGAGGACTGTTCAAGCTGCCACTTGTGGAGCCGCTGGTCGCTCACCATCTCCACCCGTGTCAGAAAGCCCTTTCCACATCGTCCGCACCGAGCTCCCCGTCGAAGACGGACGGTTTCCAGTCTTCTATGACCGACAAAGCACACGAGTCTGTGGCCCTTGGTGTACTAGCTCTCAATGCATCGTCCATGTTGAGGGCTTCTAGATTTTGTAAAAAAATGAGAATCACGATTTTTTGGTCAAGATTGAAATCAAGATTCTTTTTGAGTTTGAAAAAAATGCATTTATTCGCCATTTCAAAAAGAAAACATGGTAACTGAGTTTTAAAAATTCTTAAACTGCACACAAACAAGTAAAAAAATAGAAAATGGTCAAATTGAAATGAATGTACAAATAAATATGTATCCAGCTGTTCTGTAATTTCTATAAAACTTTCAATGGATGAAATAAATATACTAGAAAATTAAATTAGACAAAACAATCGGTTGTAATCTACGTCTGTCCTGCTGTCGTCAGGGTTGTGGTCTTGTGTTTTTGTTTCTTTGCCAATTCGTCATAAGCGACTTTGTGATTGCGCCTCAGGCCCTGTCCACACTAAAGGCCGATTCATACCTCCGGAAGCGGACGAAATTCGTCGGTCCGCCCCAAACGTTGCCTCCGGGACTACCCTTCATACCTCTGTCTGGTTTCAGCGTTGTTATGAATGTTACGCAATAAATCCTCTAGAGGGCAGTGACTGTCGTTTCACAAATTAACGGCATCGACAACCGCAAACATGACATCTTTAGGGATGATTTTGCTTTGTGTCATCCGAAATCGGCATGTGACACCCCTCACCAACCCGCAGATTATCTCCTCAAAATGTTGTTAAATGACCAGTTACAACTCATTGCCAAAGCAGGGGAACAATAAAATAAAAAGGTCAGGTATATAGTATAATGTAAGTATAAAATGTTAAATACAATATATATACATATCAGATATTATACTACTCTATCTATTTTCGTGAATGGTCTGACTTTTGACTCTATACTGCCGCCTCGATTTCCGGTGGTATTGCTTAGTTTCTCCCAGAGCACTCCGGATTCGTAAGCTCAGAGGCGACGGACCCATTGACGGACGAAACACCTCCGGGACCGGACGAAACGGTCCGTATCCGTATTTACCTTAGGGTGTGAATGGGCCTTAACCCGGGTAAATGTAAAAATGCACATCCGCCATGAAAACTATCTCCGTCCACACTATCGTTTCATATCGTTTTCGGAATGTTTTGCATCCACGTTCCACAATGAAATTATTTTGATTAACAGTTGTTGTCATGGTTACGCAACTCCGCCACGCCTCTCTGTTTATATTACAGGCACGCGACCAGCTGATATTTACAGTTGATCAGCTGGTTAATCATTTTTGACCCGGTCTTGTCCAGAAACGCCGCTCCTAGTACGGTTTGACCTGCCGTCTTTCGGGTTTTTTACCATCACTTAAGAACATCAAGTACAGCACTCGCCTCTGGCGTTGGAGCAACAAATATGTTTGAGCCAATATGTCGAGTTTTATCTGGAGATAAATTAGTACATTTAGAGATCATCATTTGCATTTCACCTGCCAATTTTTTGATGAGCTCAAGCTTGTGGCAGCGTCATGGCAACCGAACGTCATCGTTTCTGAAAGCCTCCATCTACCCTGTCCACACTGCAACACAAACTCAGCATTTTCACATTTATCCACCTCAGCGAACCTTTTCAAAAAGCATAGTTTTCAGTCTCGGAATTCTCAGTTTTAGGTGATTAAACAAGTTTGTCATGTTTCCAAGGGGTGCAGATATAACATTGTAGCACTTTTGCACATTATGTGGGCCTGTGCCTCGTCGGCTTCTTCGAATCCGAAGTGTTGCCATATTAGGGAACTCGTTTTACCCTTTTTATCGAGTAAACGCGGCTATCCTCCCTCTGCCATCTCGCTCACGCTGTTTTCTGAATAGGGTCACCACACACAGCTCGCAGGGCCGCGTTGTATGCTCTGGGGGAGGGACTGAATTACGCATGCGCGTCTCTTTCACAAAACCTCATAGAATCGTTCCAACTCGATTTTATTAATTTGCAGATCGTTTGACCCAATAATCGAAATCGTGATCAAAATTTGATTAATTGCACAGCCTTACTCTCGGGCGAGATGTGTGTCGTGACCGACCTATGCCCCCATCTTCACCTGTGCGCTGTGCAAGCTTCGGGAAGGGCTATGGGCGTCATGGTAGTGCAGGAGAGCGTACATTGGCTCAATTTTGCCAATTTAGCCAAGCCTTTCTCACCGCGAGAAAGTCATGCTCCTGGACGTCACGGTGGATCCAAAGGGCTTGTTTGGCCCCGTTATGACCACCATGCAATGCCGTTTTGAGGATAAGAAACAGGAAGGTGAGGCTTTGCAGACCTGCATGCCCAGGAAGACGCAGCCTTCCCCCGCTCCGACATCCCGGCGATCCTTTGCACAGGCGGTAGCGCAGCCTCCGCCGAACTACAGGATTCCGAGACGTCCCGGCTCGAATCCCAGACCTCCGTCTCAACCTAAGACTACAGCTGGTTTCTTGGCGTGGGCCAAGAAACCAGCTGCACAAGTGGATCAGCAGGGAGGCAAGCGAGCGCCACTTCGCTCACGCCTGGGCAAGAGCCTGCGACTCAGGACGGTTTACAGTTATGAAACCCCTCCACCGTCGAAAGCACATACATGTTTACAGCAATAAAATTGTACCCCCTAGTGGGGTGGACGCATTGGCGCACGCGTGGCCACGGTTACTCCTTTACGCATTTCCCCCGTTGGCTCTGATAACCCCTACGTTAGATAGAGTGAGGAACGAGGGTCTAATTGCTATTCTGGTAGCGCCGAATTGGCCTCAGAAACAGTGGTTGGCGGAGATAACACAAATGCTATAATCTCAACCGTTGCGACTCCCGCTGCGCAGGGATTTGTTATCCCAGGCTCGGGGGGAAGATTTTCATCCCCACCCAGAGCATCCATCTCTCTGGGCTTGGCCCATGAAAGGGTAAATCGAACATCATGGGGCCTGCAACAGAATGTTACATTGACCATGCACGCGTACTTTGTATGAGGCTAAGTGGCGTGTCTTTGAGGATTGATCTACTTCTACTGATCAAGTCCCCTTCCAGTGTTTTGTTGATACTGTGCTGATATTTCTACAGTCTCTCCTTGACAAGGGGAGAGCTTTTTCTACGTTGAAAGTGTATCTCGCTGCCATATCAGCGTGTCACGTGGGTATTAACGGTAAGACAGTGGGACAGCATCCCTTGATCTGTTGTTTCCTGCGGGGAGCACGTTGTTTTCGCCCTGTGTCAAAACCTCTATCACCTGGATGGGATTTGCCACTGATGTCGGGGGCTTTATCGGGGCCTCCTCTTGAACCACTGTCAGAAGTGGAAGCAAAAACGCTTTCCCTTAAGAAGGTGTTCCTCATGGCGTTTGTCTCAGAAAAAACGAGTTGGTGATCTACACGCTTTATCGGTGCATTCGTCATGTATGCAGTTTGGCTCTGGGGATTCTAAGGTGTCGCAGCGGCCGAACCCGGCATATATTCCTAAGGTCATGGACACGTCTTACTCGTGCCTTTCTGGAGTCTAATGCTTTCTACCCTCCGCCGTTCACCTCTGCAGAACAACGGAGGCTACATACATTGTGTCCTGTGTGCGCTCTGAGAGATTATGTGTCAAGGACTCTATCGTTTAGGGAAGCGGATCAATTATTCGTCTCATGGTCTGGTCCTCACAAGACTAAGCCTATCACGAAGCAGCATTTATCACATCTGGGTTGTTGAGGCCATCGCTTATTCAGCAAAAGGGCTGGAGGCGCCTGTTGGTTTGCATGCGTATTCAACAAGGGGCATTGCCAAGTTCTGGGGGTTGTTTAAAGGGCTTTCGTTGCAGGAGGTGTGCGAATCCGCTTCTTGGGCTTCACCCACTACGTTAATGAGGTTTTACAGACTTGACGTTACTGCGCCTCGCTTGGCTCATGCTGCTTTGAGTGTGAACTCAAAGGGAATCGTCACGTATCGTTTAGGTTGGCTTGTCCGGCAATATGGGAATAAACATACCCCATATGTGAGATACCTCACGAATGCTTGAAAGAGAGCTTAAGGTTACGACCATAACTCCGGTTCTCTGATAGCATGAGTGAGGTATCTCACCAGATTGCCCTTCTTGCGGTGAGAGAGAAGAGGTTGCTTCCTTGAATGATGCCGTACCCATGGTAGAGTTTAGATTCTCTGCCTGAACCCGACCCAGTCGGGTCGGGCCGATATTTTCAACCACTATCCTCCACATCAACCACTATCCACTATCCTATTTTTTTTTAATCACTGCTTTATTGGCCTCATCTGAGGAAATCTTTGCCGTAAACAGAAATATCATAGGCCTATATATTTAGCAGAGTTGGCCTAAGTAACAAATGTGTACAAAGTTACACAAAGTAAAAATTAAAATAAAAACCGCCACACACGTGCCTCCTCCTCCACTCGCACGCATCACAATGGGCTGTGCTGTGCAGCTAAAGTGCAACATGTAGCGTTGAGATGTTAAAGAGCAACTTTCAAGTTAATTGAGAAACTGAATTCATACAGAATCTTGTATGAAAATGTAAATTTAAAATTAAATACACAGGAATACAAATGTTTTACAACACCCACGAAAGAAATTCTACTTATTCTAAGATCGGCTCCCAAAAACTTCCCCTTTCCTTGAGAACGCGCCTATGACGTAACGACATTGGCGCTGCTGCGCCTATTCTCACTTGGCCCTTTCACACCGGCTCCGGCCCCTAAAAACTGGTTCAACTCAAGCCCCAGTTGTGAGTTGGGCTAGAACGGGAACCGCTTTACGCCAGGGGCAGGGGGCGGGGTTATCCTTACCGTCATAAACAGGAAGACAAACAAAGACCCAAACAAAGGTCATTGCTCTCGCGCACAGGATCATTATCACAGATTTGCTTGATCTGTTGTGTTTGGTTGCCTAAGTAGGCGCCCAAAGCGAGGAGAAAAAGTTGAACCGCTGCCGCGTATTCCACCATTGTTGTGTTTGAAACTGCAAGGGTTGCCGGTAAAAGCGGAGACGTATGCAGACGTTAAAGTGACGTCATGACGTTGCTCTCGCCGGCTCCATGCCTGGCTCTCGCCGGTGTGAAACCAACCGGTTTAACTGGGATTGGGCTGGAACCAGTTTGGAACTGGCCCTAGCACCAGCCCGGAACTGGCTCTCGGTTCTTTTTGGTGTGAAAGCCCAAACTGTGGGTTTAGTAGTCGGAGTGTTAGTAAGAGAAAAAAGAGCTTGTCGTTATCGTTAAGTAGGTTTGAGTTGTCAAAATGGTTAATTCTTGTATTTGTTTTGGATGCAACAACTCCCAACTTGTCTGGCCATCGGGTCCACCGATTTCCAAACAAGAAAGACAACCATTTCCGTGCTTAGATACGTTTCGTCCAGTCAAAGAGAAGCAACTTCGCTGCCTCCTAGGTGACGAGACACGCGTTGTTGTGTGAAAAACACTTCACATCGGACAGCTACAACCAAGGTGAGCTGATGGAATTGTGGGATTTCGACGAAGAGAGTGGGTTATGCTCGCAAATGGAGCTGTGCCATCTGTGCATGCAAGTCTACCAGCAACGGGAGCTTTGCACAGTAAGTCTTATAATACCGATACTATAAAAAAATGTTGCATCGAAATGTAGCCGCCCTGCATGTTCATTTTCCAAATGTATTTTTTCTTGACGCTATAATTGATTAGTCTTGGCATTACTTTTGTTGACTGTAATGAGGATAGTGAAGGTAGCACCATGAATGCAGGATAGCCCGCCTAGCTGCCGTCAGCTTATAGCTACTCATGTTACGTTAGCCCCACGAGGCTGCACATGAGCCTCCTGACACTTATTTATTGTGCTAATAACATCTTTTTGAAAACGCATCCAAGTAATGCTTTACAATATTACATTGGAGTTGGCTTGGTTTTCTTATGAATGTTGGTATCAACAGGGCACATGCAAGGAATTCGAACATATTAGTTGTGTGCGTTTGTGCGTTCTTCTAAATAATGCATGAATGGGGGATTTTCATGAAAGGATTCCATTTTTTAAAGTTGTGATTTTGGTCTGTTTCCAGATTTTGGGAGAGAGTGCTGCCAGCAAAGATGGGGCGTGTGCAACTACCACATCAGAGCCTGAAGATAATGGAGATGGAGACATCTCTACGATGGACCCTGAGCCAGGAGTGGTCCATCGCGGATCTAAGTGCAACATACAATGTTTCCATCGTTCATTAGGTAGTTAGCTTATATCTAGCATTCACCATACATGCCATATACAATCACAAATAAGGATGACATGTCAACATTTTTCATTTTCTCCATGGTTACTATTATGCAATTTACAATTTTCAGACAGCAAACATTGAAAATTATGAACTTCATAATGTTAGTCCACACCATCTAGGAGAAACCATCTTACGGTTAGTAGTTTCACTAAGTTTCTCAATATCTTTTGTGAATCTACCTTTTTTTATGCAAGTCAACCATGTTACTAAATGTGTTCTTAACATTTCTCTCCCCAAGGATACACAACAAATCTTATGGTCTCTCTGGTATAGGAATACCTAGATCACCACAGGCCCTACAAGGAAGCAGTGCTGTCTTGTCTTCTGCTGCCCCGCCCCCCCTCACCACTACCCTCCAGAAGGTTGCCAAGGATGAGGCAGTCAGCCTCCATCTCGCACGACACTTGCGTTTTAAGATATAATAAAACATGCGTGAAAGAAATTGTGAGAAAACACACGTATCGGTAGTCTTTAGTTAGTTTATTAGCCAAAAAAAAAAAGAATGCATACAATGGCCCTGAATTTCCATGCAATGACAAATAAATCGAATCTAATACATTTTACAAGTACTGTTTGTTTCACTAAATTTATTCATCGTCTTCCATAAGGCGCCACTGGAAGCCTTTATATCCTTGTCCTTCTGCAAACTGCCTCCTTATTGCTGCAACAACACATGAAGGTATGGCTTTCCTGATGTCCCTGCCTAGAACTCCGTACGCCCAGCGGACAACCTGCCTGTATGCTGTGTATCGAAACTGTCTGGTGGAGATAGGGACATAATTTCATTTTGATCATACCATGTTTTCATAGTAAACATTTCAATGCTAAATATTGCATGTTCTGTTGGCTGATATTTTACTGTACTACACAACACCAAAGTTGTTTTTATAGGAAGTAAATGGAAACCTGAGTTTAAAAAACTTCTGAACAGGATTTACTGTTTTGGTTTAGAAAAGCTGGTTCTTTAAATTAGAGTTAAATTATTTTTTATCAAAACCTACTCTGGTCTGCTGGCTTGGAGGGCCGTGCTCCTGTCTGAAGTTCATGTAAGCAATCTTCAGCACAAAAGGATTCAGACAGGAGGCTTCAAAACCTGGATGGAGTGTTAGGCAGGCAATATCTTCTGGGGGATCAAGGTTTTGGACAAGGGACCAATAAGCGTCAACCTCCCTACAGCACACACATGCTTAAAAAACAAAGTCGACAGCAATATAGCTAAATATGATTTTTTACAAATACTGCAATCTGATAAACATGAAGACAACGTTAGCCACCATTAGCTATAGCCCGTGGACACTCACCAAGACACCTGCCCAATTCTCCACCGATTCTCCTCACACCACAACTCTATCTCTCTCCTCTGTCCATTGACCCTTCCTCTTACCTCTGCCTGACCCCTCTCTTGCCTAGCCGGCTCATAATTGTATGGCAATGGCCCATCGTAAGAGCTGACATTAACCTCAACTTCATGTCTTCACTTTCTGACTCCATTACGAAGAGATGATGTTTACCTGTCGCTCCGGTCACCTCCGGTCGGAGCGGTTTTTGAGACGCGGAAGTAATTTTACTCACAATTTCTTTCAAAAACTTTTTAAGTGCACATTTATGATTAATTCTTTCATGCAAATCGAGTTCCTACATTATTTATCTACACATTCATCACAGGGGTCTTCAAGTTGAAACATGGGCTTAAAGGATAAAATAAAAACAGGGGAATTAACTTTGAGCAAGCCTGGAGGAAAGTCTGAGGTATGGAACCTTTTTGATTTGTTAGGCTAATTATCTGCTTACCTTGATAGTCATCCAAACTTTCAAACGGGCATCAGTGGGCTCTGACTCCGAAACATGCTCTGTAGCTATGCTCTGAACCCTCTCTGAACTTATCACACGCACGTTGTAGGCAGATTTTACAGCGAAGTTTAAGGCAGATGCTACAGCCTTAAACTCCTCTCCTGTCAATAAGTAAGGGATAATCACCAAGAGGCAGGGCAATAAACAGTTTGACATACCTGGCTCGTGGAAGGCTTACCAGTAACCTTCCTCGAGCCGGGCATATAAAACTGTTTTTTGCCCTTCCTTGAGGTGATCATCCTGTTTATTCTTCTTCTTGCTTGCCAACATAATAAAACAATTCAAATACTTTAATAATTATGCTTTTTCTTATTCGTATTGCATGCTTATTAAATGTATACTCTGTTTGAGTTCTCCCTCAAAATAAATAAATAACGATCAATCAAATATGCAATGTTTTGGACACCTCAAAGGGCATTATCCCGCTTATACCATGGTCACTTGCCAAAGAAAATAAATTAAGACCATTAATTTATATTTTAATTTTCATGCGTTTTACAATCCAAATATAAAGTTTTTCACAACACCTGAGGGTTTGACTAATACCTGGAACAATAATTTCCCTCCCGTAAGGTTCTTATGCAACGGAAAAGTTGTTAACTCCTCCAGTAAATAGGACAGACCTTAGATACGGCGTATTGATCTACTATTTGATGACGCTGTGCTCAGTCAGCAGCAAGTACAACCGACAAGTCAGCGGACAACCTGCCGTCATAATGCCCTCCTCCCAGACAATCAGAATCAAGCATTCTTAAACAAAGTAGAATAAGACACATGGTCTAGTCTATCAACCGAAAATTACGGATTGAGAGGGGAGAAAAATGGATTTCGGCGTGAGATTGATGCTAAAAGTGTGAGTGAAACACCAGATGTGTGGCAGTTAGCAACCCTGCTTGCATGCATGTTAAGAAAGAGCATCATATTTCTTAACATGGTTTGGTTTCTTAACATGGTGTCCATTAATCCCTGATATATGGACACTTGCTAAGTAGTTCCAGTCAAATATTCTGTTCAGCCTTCAAAACGTGAGTTGGTAAATTGTGAAAAATGCATTAAACTGTAATCAGAAAATGCGGTTAATGCTATCGACCTATAGTTCATTTCATAGCATTTAGCGAGGTCTTTGTTGGCTTGTTAGAATAGAGTGCAATCTGGCCGATTAAGTAAATCTAGAGATAACAAGCATATGTTTATAAAAGAGAACTGTAACTAAATTCGTTACTCAATTCCAAATTATTAAAGTAACTAGTTACTGTAGAAAGTAACTATTGCGTTACTTTGAAGTACATTTTTAAAGGCTCAAATGTGTCAAATAATTTGGACCCCATATCCACCCACCTTTAACAGAACTTAAAATACATGTGCATATACAATTTTTCTCTTTTGGATTATTTGAGCTCACCATTTCTGTTTCTCGTTGACTCACTTTTCGTTGTGTGACTATGCATGCTTTTGAATATGTGTAAACAACACCAGCCAATCGTTATCATTAATGCGATCGTCTCCTGCCCATTAACGAAGGAAAAACAGTAAAGGAAGAGAGAGAGATTTATAACACTGGTATTCCCATCTTTTTTATAAATCAAAACATGGAACCTGTCAACCTAACATGACTGGTATGATATGTTTTGGACCACTCTAAGATTTTGTTCGTTCCTAGTTTTGGTAAATGCTCTGTAAACGCTCCCTATAGGAATGATTTAAAAACAATATTGTGCATATGAGTGGTTCTGGTATGAGGCCCAATGTCTGTAATTTCTTTTCTTCACTTTTTCTACTAGAAATGTCCATTGTCTAAATTATGCGTTGTTGCAACTTGGCTCGTCGTGTTCATTTGTCGGTAACGCTTTATTTTAAGGTCCTTGTATTAAGCCTTAGTTAATATGTAATAACACCTTATTATACGCTTATTAACATTAATTTGTGTTAATAAGACTATCAATAAGTGTTAATAATAATAATAATAGTAATAAAATAAACATGTTTATGTTTATGAGATTATAAGACCTTT
Organism: Melanogrammus aeglefinus; assembly: GCA_900291075.1. Taxonomy (NCBI): domain Eukaryota; kingdom Metazoa; phylum Chordata; class Actinopteri; order Gadiformes; family Gadidae; genus Melanogrammus; species Melanogrammus aeglefinus. The sequence goes on along the minus strand of OLKM01003928.1, from coordinate 10,708 downwards.
ATAAACACATAAGAAACTTGTCAACTATTTATTGATTGCTTAATAACATAAATAATGGTCTTATATAAAATAATGAGGTTCTTATAGTTGTTAATAAACACATTACAAACCCATTTATTGAGTCTTACTAAATCACCTATTATGTCATCGTTAAACCTTTACTACTTTTTTTTGCTTACTTAAGGTTAATAAATCCTTTATTAGACTGCCAATTATGCACTTTGCAGGTACGACATCTAAAGCGGGAACCAAGCAAATTAAGGTTAATAAGTCATTTATTAAACTGCTAATAATGCATTTTGCAGGTACGGGATCTAAAGCAGGAACAATGCTTATTATGGTTAATAAGTCCTTTAATATACACTTAACATTTACATTTAGGACATTTAGCAGACGCTTTTATCCAAAGCAACTTACAATAAGTACATTTGTCATAAGAAGTGCAACAATATATTAGTACTCATTAACTTAACAGTTAATGAGTACGATATATTATCAAGATTGATAAAAGGTAAAATAAAAAATACATATACCGTAAATACAATGGCATCTTTTGAAAAATATTTATTTTTTTAATTTTAAAAAACTTCAGAACGTATTCTTGAACATCAACATTTAAAAAAACGGACTAGACGAATCCGAGTCCGGGTTCTCCATGGCCTCAGGGGATGGTTGGGAATTCTTCTGGCGGGTCTTTCTTGTCACTGTATAAAGAAACTGAGCACAATAGACAGTTAGCAGACAGGTTACAATAAGTATTAAGCGGTTTAGACATGGATTCATGACACAACTGTTAGAATTAGATACGTTTGGTTACCTAGTTTCATATGATAAGCATATGCTAAACGTTAGCTCAAATGTAGCACGCCAAAGCCTCTGAAAGAAAGTTATGTAAGCCAAAAAGTTAGCTAGCAAACTGCTAGCTAGCTAGAATCAGCTACCGTTACTGTAGCATCCCATTCTTAAACTTACCAGAGACATCCTCCAGTTCAGACCTCTTCCTCTCATCCATGTTTTCTGTACTTGTTCCTGTTTTTTGTCTGTCAGTTGTTGGTCTGGGGTGCTCGTGCCGACGATTCCGACATGTTCTCTGAGATGCGAGTGAAATTGATGGCATCGCTTTAAATCAGTGCGGAGCGAGAGCGCTATTGTATCAAACAAAAGAAGCTCAACATTTATCTCCAAAACACAAACTTCGCTGCTCAAACCCCTAATTGGGGGTCAAGCAGCGAAGCTGCGAGACAACCTATTGTTTTTGTACGTTTTCTTCTTATTATTTTATCTCCATGGGAGTCTATAGCAGCCCATAGAACGCCTTGGTCAAAAGTTGTGACAGCCTGATTATCCCATCAAGCAAATTTGAGGTCGCTAGCTCATCAGCTGTAGCGCCACCAACAGGTCAAAGTTGGACATGCATTCATGTTTATAACTTTTGACCCATTCATCCAATATTCACAAACAAGGTATCATTTGATTCCTTGGTCCAAGCCGAGTTCAATGCAACATATGTCGTCATGCGCCATGATGGATATTCCACCATCTTGGTTTATGTCAAAAACCTTCAAAATGCTTCTCCTATCATAAATTTGGTCCAATCAACTCGGAACTTGGCACACATGATCTTCAGGCCAAAAACCGTATGGCCGCTACAGCCAATCAACTTTGACTTTGAAGTCGCCAAACAGGAAGTAAGCCAATTTCTCAGCAGCCATATCATGACCAAACTTGGGACATAGACCCATGCCACCATTATGGGGACACTCATTGAATTTGGTGACCATTGACCTCTAGGGGGCACTATGTATAATATATAATCAATGAAGACGTGTTTTAACTCCTCTCTCTTCACATGATTATATTTCAAATTTTTGTTCAGGTATTTATTTATTTCTGGTGATACTTTCATACCTCCCAATGTAGCTAATGAATTATTTCTCATGTTGAAAGTTGTCAAAATCACATCCAGTACACATCCACAGGCCAGAGATTATGTCCAATCATCATGAAACTTGCCATATATGATTTTCAGACCAAGCTGAACAAATGTGTTAAACAGCTTTTTCAAATTCAAAACCGTGACAGCCAATTAAACTTGACCGCAAAGCCGCCAAACAGGAAGTAAGCCTGTTCTCAGCATCTCTTTAACATATCATAGCCAAACATAGACTCATGACTCATCATTCTGGGGACATCCAAACAATTTGGTGACCTTTGACCTCAGGGGGACGTCAAACAGGAATTTAGCTCATTTCTCTGCAAGGCCTTCATGTATCCAAACCAAACTTGGCCCAGAGTCTTATGACCCTATCCTGATGATGCACAAATATTTGGTGTCATTTGACCTCTAGGGGGACGTTGTTAGCAGCAAGTCTATTCCAGCCCTTAGAAAGCAACTTCAATGTATTTTCATTGTGATAACCATTTGCCAATAGCTTTCATTGACAGTAAAATCATATCTAATCGTATGCATTTTATCATGGTCATCATATACTGTGTTATATAAAACTGATAAGATATCAATCATATTAAATCATCATGTCCAATCTGACACACGAGACGGTCATCATGTACCCACCTAGCCGATAACGTCTGTCCAGCAGAATTAGTTTATTGAGTCCTATTCTGCTTGACCCCCACATTGCTGCTCGCAGCTATATATAATATTAATTGAAGTACCCCGTTTATTGAAAATAGAAGCCGAAGACTGTCAGGTTGGTTTTTACTACCCTTCATTTCATACAGTAGAAACAGAAACCAGGCCAACTGGTCAGGCTGCCATTTTTCTGAATGGAAGGATGTATTTGTCAATAGGCAAAATAAAGAGTTCATTGTGTATTTTTTTTAATTTTTTATATATAGAAAGCAAAACCGTACGGTTACCTTGACCAAAATACCGATTGTGGGCCAACTGTACCGTTGCATACCTAGTACTACTATGCACATTGTAAGGTGCTCTCCCAATGAAACCTGAATCAATGAAAACATTGATAAAACCTTTATATTGCATTTTCAAGTAAAATTCCAATATTTTGGACCTTTCTCTCCAGGTGAACGTGCGCTTGGACCAGACGGTGGCGGAACTGAAGAAGCAGCTGAAGGAGGTGGTCCAGCTGCCCACCAACCATATGAGGGTCTACTACATCGACAAGGACCTTTGCTGCGTGTTCGGCCCAGAGGAGATGAAGTACAGTACGCGGGCGCTGCACTCCTACAGCATCCGCGACGGGGACGAGATCCTGGTGGTGCCCAAGAACAAATGAGCCACGCGCTTGTTTATATCCTCCCCCCAAGCTCCAGGTCTCAATATCCCACGCTATTGGATGAAAAAATGAAAAAGGACGGACTGATTGTTTCACTGGTTCAATTGCTAAGTTATTTAATAAAAGGCACAGTTAAAATGGGATAGGTATGACACGCAGGTCAAAGTTGAGGTAAATAATGCGGGAAACGGTTCCAAAATGGAATGCAGGCTGGTTGACTGCTGAATTAGCAGAACCACCAATCTGGAGGTAAAGAGTTCCTTTTAGATAATATCCTCTCTAGACTTTTTAAAAATTCCAGTCTTAAACATAAAGGGAATTTCTGGAATGTTTCTGTGTAAAAAATCGAGACCAAGCTACAAGTCAGGATGGCGGAGCAGCGACCAGGAATGCAGAAGCAGATGAGCGTTGGACACTGGTGCACCAGCAAATCTCAGCTCTGTCCAAGCTGTTAGTATACGGCTTATCGCACCTTTACGCGGATCCAAGACCACCAGCTAGCCCATCTGTCACCCAAACCCTACTCGAACTAGTTGGCTATATTGTCATATTTTTATTCAAAAACGATGGTTGTTTGTTTTTTGAATCTGCACTTTTAAGTGAAAAGAAAGATTATCAGGAAGAGCAGCGTGTCTCAATAATAATGGGTGACATTGCATCATTACAAACCAATACACACACACACACACACACACACACACACACACACACACACACACACACACACACACACACACACACACACACACACACACACACACACACACACACACACACACACACACACGTATATTCACACTTATATGGACGACAACCACCTGTGCTGTACACACAAACATACACAACTGCACAGCAGATAAGGTTGTGTCTATTCTATCCCTGCTCCAGCCATCTCAAGTCTGGGTTCCTTCATTGCTGTCCTTAATGACATCAAGTAATTAAGGACATTAAGGTCCATTTAATACATTATACATATTATGTACCATTTATATAGATCATATCGATCATATATAATATAATACAACATGAACACAGGGAAAAGCACCCTGTGTTTATGTTGTATGATAATATTGTTAATCAAATGAAATCAGCCAATATGTATAATGTAGACAGATATAGGCAAGCTGTCCTCATATGGGCTCAGGCTCTGAGCTCTGTTGACATTGAAATCTGTTGATCTTCTTTGTTGGTTGCCAATTTTAATACATATTTCAATAATAGGCGAGTAACAGTTCCATTATTTTTCATGAATGGAATATCGTAGCCATGATAATGTACATCATATAGATCATGTATTTATCTCAGACGGCCTTTCAGTGTTTACAATAATCTAGCAGATATTTGTGAACTCATCGTTTCCTTAACTTGCTTCACTATATTTGTTTACTTTGATCAAACAGGATATGTGTTTTTATTTTGACTGAATCCCTTCCTGGCCCTACAAAACAAAAAGACTCCCTAGTCACAGCTGTGTTATCTTCCCCAAAGCCAAACTCATTTATTATTTTTCTGGGATAAGTGTGTCACCATTTCTTTGAATATCAACATCAAGAAAAGCTTTTGAAAGAAAACGATGACAAACTGGGCCCAAACTACAAATGCATCCACTTAAGCATACATGAAGCATACTTTCAATTGTTCATTGAAAGTATGCTTCTTTTTATTTGCTTGACAACTTTGTTTTTGTTTGATTGATTTACAGCATACAATAAGGGTTATTGTACCCCCCCCCCACCCCACAAGTATGATTCAGGATGCCTGAATTTGTATTTGTGTGAGAGAGAAAAGTATGACCATAAGGTCATCCATCACATTCATTCACACAAAGACTTTTTAAGGTCTTTGGCATATCTACCATTATTGTCTAGAGATCCCAGCTTGTTTTATTTATCAATTTATGGAATCCATTATTTACTGGACTTTTTATGAAAACGATTCATGTTTTTCATTTTAATGGATTAAAATCATTTAAAGATGTATTTATTTAATATATTTATGTTTGTTACTCAATTTGAAGTATGCTTTAATTTATTTAAGTTATTGATTTTGTGTGCGAGGATCCAACCTGGTACAATACTAGACATGATATTTATCAGATCATCTAGAGTTCCATTTTGTTGCACAATATCAGCCTTACCACATCAACACTCCCCTTTATTTTGCCCTGTGTAAGTAACAGCTTTTAGCAGGTATTTGATTTATTTTTGATTTAAATATTAATATGTATTCCCATGAAGACTTGAGTGAAATACCTTGCTTCCACACATATATGCCACACCTACTATTGGTAACTATTTAACGTCTATTTGCGCTGACAGTGTTGCCTTTTTAATGAAAGTGCTCCTTTTTGCATTTAAGCACTAGATGATCATGATAGGTCCTCTCGGGCTGATCCATCGATCACTTTGCAATGAGCACCTCCATTTTGAACGTAAAGGAGCATAGGAATGTTATTGATAGTGATGATGTTTTGGTCATTATGGGAAATGTTGCCGTTTGAAAGTGCCACAGTGTGTATTATGCAGGATGTGGTGAAACAAAGGTTTAAGGTACATTTATATTTATTTATTATCATTTTATTTTACATTACTATAACTCATAAGTCAACATAAAACACCATGATGCATTCTGATGTACAAGCTCTATTCATCTGTATGTACTCAATTCACTCAGCTATATATTATATATATATATAATATATATATTATATATATATATATATATATATATATATATATATATATATATATATATATATATATATATATATATATATATATAAATACATGACTTCAATGGATGTGCGTGTTAAAATGTATTCTAAATAGCCTTCTCAGAATCATTGCTTCTCACGCTGAGGTAAAATGCATCATAGAATGGTAATAAAATCTCAATCTCCTTACATTTTCCTACCAATTTTTTCATCAGACAATGGTATACATTCACTAGGAAAACAAATGTAATCACTGAAATATTTATAGGTAGGCCTACAAAGTAATGTATATTTTAGGGGGGGGGGGGGGGGGGTGGGGTTAAAATGCGTGTAAAAAGAAAATAGAGCAGAGCTCGAGGGAAATGTAATCAGATCCTTGTAATTTAGGGCAGAGGTCAATGTTTCATAGTGGCCATAGTGGCCATTTGCCACTTTTGTAGGTACTCGGGGTATATTCACAGAATATGCATTACGTTTATTATCGTTCAACTGTGCTTTATGTGCGTCTAAAAAAATCAGGACAAAGATTTAATTTGGAATTATTTATACTTATTCTACTTCATTTAAGAATGCTCGATCCTGATTGGCTGGGAGGGGGGCATTAATCCGGCGTATTGCCCGCTGAATTGTCGGCTCTACTTGCTGCTGACTGAGCACAGTAGATCAATACGCCGCTTGCATCGTTTTCTATCAAATACATTTCCAACATGAGGTCCATTGTAAAAATAAGGCCTGGAATAAGGAGTGCATGTTTGATCGATCGTCATTAAAGCTGACTTGATACGAATGTAACAACTACGTCGTTAAACTAGTGATCAGTTGCAACCTTGTGTGGTTGCTATAGAAACGCGTTACCTATAGCTGAGCTAACGGTATTGACCGTAGGTCTAAAGGGAACTACTTTTCGAGGGAGATGAACTTAAACAGCATACATTTAATAAGCATGCAATACGAATAAGAAAAAGGCTAATTATTAAAGTATATGAATTGTTTTATTATGTTGGCCGGCGCGAAGTAGAATAAACGGAATAATCACCTCAAGGCAGGGCAATAAACAGTTTGATATGCCCGGCTCGCGGAAGGTTACCGCCCTCGACTTCGTCTCGGGCGGTAAGCCGTCCACTAGCCGGGCATATCAAACTGTTTATTGCCCGGCCTCTCGGTGATTATTCCTTACTTAAATAAACGGCGTTTTTGGTGATGTTTGCGTTGGTCACCAAGGTGACGGTGGAGGGGATGGACTCCTCATGACGTCACCAGTTCTGTTTCAACCAATCAGAGACGTGCTTCTTCCTGCACTGACGTCACGTTTAAAGGGAAAATAACAGTTACTTGGTTGCTGTGAAGCTAGTGTTGCCAGATTTCCCGCCCAATCTGGCCCAATCTGGCAACACTTGCGAGTGGTCGGTCGTTACGCCGTGTTATCTTACCAGGATAGTAGAGCGGATGGTAGGACGGTACCGCCGGGTTATCACATCAGTAGAGGGTATCTAGTATATAGGGTATTGCTCGCAGGTTTTCGACCGTACATCGCAGCTGGGGTTGCAGTAGTCAAACAGCAATACAAGTTCAACAGAAGCCCGGTTTAAGGGAGGGTTAAGGAGGCTCCTGGTCGGACTGGGATGGTTTCAAGCTGGATGGTGAGTACAGCAGCTCCGCTCGGTTCAGCCTGCATGTCGTGTTGGTCCATTAAGTTAGCGAATCATTAACCGATAGTCTCTGGAGTCGGATTCTAGTTACCGCCTCAAACTAGACGTACCATGAAGTTAATACTCTGCCATGTAAAAGTGATATGCCTCTACTTCGCACCATAGTACTGGTCATCAGACAAGACTGGCCCTCACCCCACAGACTGGCCCTCAACCCAAGAGACCTGGCCCCACAGACCCCACCAGACTGGCCCTCACCCCACCAAACTGGCCCTCAGCCCACTAGCCTGGCCCCCACCCACAGACTGGCCCTCACCCCACAAGACTGGCCCTCACCAACCAACGTGCATTGAGTGCTCAGTGCTCACCATCACGTGGGACATGTCATTCTATTCTGTACATGTACAGAATACAGGAGAAATTATCAATAAAATCATGTATGATTTTATTGATCATTTCTCCTTCTGAAGGAATATGTATGAACAACAGCCAATGATCATATGTACCATTGGCTGTAGTCTGCAGCAAGTGCCCCGAGACCTACTATCTCTACTAACTCTTCCTCCAATCTTTTTTATGGACAAAATGACCAGATTGGGAAACAAGTATTTTTATTTCTCTTCGTTCATTATGAATCTGTAAGCACCCTTGAAGAATTTTAACGATGGATCAATATTAGCGACCATCTTATTAGCCACAGGCTAATTATATTATTTCACTGTGTGAAACAAAAAAAAAAGCTTTTCTGATTACCAGGTTTGGAGGATGTGGATGGTTCCTTGCCAAGGCATGGACTATAAAAAGCTGTGATGCTAGCCCAACTGGAATGCCAGCGAGTGGTCAGGGTATTGCAGAGGTCATCAGAGTTTGCTATATTTATCGTCTCTTGTAACCTGATCTGTGGCATGCTGAATGGTGGATGATACCATCCCTGCTATAATTCTTACCAGGCTGCCTTCGCCACAGCAACCGCCCAATTTACCGCCCTTCCCTTCAATCTTCTACTAACTCTTCCTCCAATCTTTTTTATGGACAAAATGACCAGATTGGGAAACAAGTATTTTTATTTCTCTTCGTTCATTATGAATCTGTAAGCACCCTTGAAGAATTTTAACGATGGATCAATATTAGCGACCATCTTATTAGCCACAGGCTAATTATATTATTTCACTGTGTGAAACAAAAAAAAAAGCTTTTCTGATTACCAGGTTTGGAGGATGTGGATGGTTCCTTGCCAAGGCATGGACTATAAAAAGCTGTGATGCTAGCCCAACTGTGAATGCCAGCGAGTGGTCAGGGTATTGCAGAGGTCATCAGAGTTTGCTATATTTATCGTCTCTTGTAACCTGATCTGTGGCATGCTGAATGGTGGATGATACCATCCCTGCTATAATTCTTACCAGGCTGCCTTCGCCACAGCAACCGCCCAATTTACCGCCCTTCCCTTCAATCTTCTCACTCTCTTTTGGCCCTGCGATCCACGCTGTCACAAGGGTGAGCATCTCCTTACCCAACAAATAGGGCTTCTTAGGTCTATTCTATAGGTACCTGCTTTGTGAGTATAGCTTAAAATATTTGTTTGTGTGTGTGAGTGTTATTCTTTGAATTCTCTGCTCAGCTATTAACCACACTGCACCTTCCTAGAAACGTATTTCAATGATGGTACAACATAATGCGACAGCAGCAGTATGAGATAACGAGTGAATTTATGTATTTTAGTCAGAGTTTTTTGGGGGCAGCAAGTAGCTAACCTTTAAAACAGGTGTTATGGTGTCAGCGAGGTGTTATCTGCCAGAGAAGGTTATTAATCCTCTCTTTTACCCAAGCCTGCAAAGGGAGCAACTTTTTCTGGATTGGATAAAACGAGCCGAAGGATGCAACCTCAATTTTTATTGATGGGCCATGAAATCTAGAGCACTTGTTGACCAATGGCCGGTATGCTCACTTGGCCTTGTTGACGTTGCATGTTGTTGGCTGTAAAGAGAAAGCTGTTTGGCTGAGAGAGAAAGACTTATACACACTTTATATGCCCTCATCCTTGAGTAATGAGCTGCAAATGCGGTGTGTTCACAACTGAACACAGAGAATCTGAAAAAGAGTCGCCCAAGTCGTCTAGGTCAGTGGAAATAGAACCCTGCTCCAATGTCAAGATATACGAGCCATCCCTTACCAGGGCCGCAGACAGTTTTGCCCTTGGTCTATATGATGCATGCTCACAGCATGTTTTATATGGATTAAATGTAGATTCCCTGTTTTATGTTTTTCAGAAGTGATCATCGACAAGGCTTGTGTGTCTTAGTGTGTGAATGTGTAACTGTTTATGTGTAAGTGTGTGTGTAATACTCTGGGTTAGTAGCAATAAATGTTCTCCAAACGACTATATATCTCTTGTTTTGGAATACATTTAGCAGTTTGGCTTTCCTTAGGGTCTATGTAACCTGTTCTGAAATGGTTATTTTATGATTTTTATATTGTGATATATATCGTTATCGCAATAGGCTGCAATGTATATCGCAATATGGATTTTAGGCCATATCGCCCATCTCTATACACATCCCTCGCCGACTTTAATTAACAAAAAGTCAACACAGTGCCTAAAAACCAAAAGACAACATTTGTTTCACTACGACTCCTTTCAATTGCCCACCCCTCCTCCTGCAAAAAATAAATGAATAAAACGGCTTATAAAACGCTTGAGATGGCGTTTTTAAAAGAGAAAACTTACATTTTATTAATACGTGGTATAAAGATAATTATGAGCCTTTGATTGATATTCAGACATTTTTTTCGGAGACACATTCCTGTTCCCCACTTCTATTTGAGTGAACAGAGATAGCCTATCTACTTCTGGGCCCCTGGAATCGAGGGATCCGTCCAAAGCCCGCTTAAACAGCTGCAATACAAGGCTTGGCCGCTGAGCACTGGTGGATTGCGGAAGTATGCACAGATCCTGGGGGCCTGAATGTGCCCCTAACATTTCTGGTTGTGCCCCTAAATTTTTCAGTTAGGGGCCACAGTGCTCCCTGAAAAAGTTTAGTCTGTAGTTCTGAAGTCAACACGTTCTCACTCCAAGCGCGCGTCGATTT
>OLKM01003927.1:0-27707 GCA_900291075.1 Melanogrammus aeglefinus | reverse complement strand
ATTCAAACGTGTGTCAGCGTTCGGCAGATTGGCTCTTGTGGATGATAAGCCCCGCATCCATGCAGGGTCGGGGAGGAAGACAGGGGCCGGGCGGTGCCCCCTTCTCACTCGGACGCTCCCTTTGTCCGCCCGAGAAGAAACCATTTAGTCCCCGGCGGTGGTCTATTCACCAGGCTAACCCCGACATCTGCCGACAGCCCCAGCTAACCGGGCTACTGTCTGGAGGACCGAGTGGAACGAAAGATCAATGGCTGTCCTGTTAATTGTATAATAGCCTACTTATGGAGTACTGCTAAAGGGGCTAAATCATTTAGGTCCACCACGTCTGATTTTGTTTGAACCAAATAGGCCTAACTACCTTTAATTGCACCAGGGTTGATGAAAAGTCGATGGGAGTTAAAGCAGCCGATGACTAACGGAGCTTAAATCCATCTGTACTCGTTTATTTATTTATTTCCTCCATTTGTCTGCACAAATCGCCTGCCATGGGGGATTGGAAGTGATATTAGTTTGGTTTCTGATCCAAGGTCGCGAGCCACGGGGCCTCTCAGGTGCTGTCTGCTCTCCGATAGCAGGCAGGTGAGATAGTTATGAGCCCTGATCAATCACATAGTACATCTCGCTTATTTCATTTTTTCAGTGATACGTTGATAAAGGGGGGTGCATTTGGTGTTAGTACTCTAAAGTCTTTAATCGTTTTATTCAATAAATGAGGCCTATAGTTTAGAGTAGGTTGCTTTTTAATTATATTCAATGATGCCATAGCAATGAGTTAAACTTTATTCAGTAAATGTGACAGATCGTACATGATCATACAGGCCACAGTTATAGGGCTATATATGTGCACATACCCAAACAAATCATATTGCCTATAGCTAAATAGAAAGTATGAAAAAGCATACTGTTTGATAAACCAACAAACACACGCCTCGATAGGTTCAATATGGAATAATTTGAGCATGAATAACTGGATGGCAGAAGAGAGAAGTTAAATGTGGCGGCGGTGTGCGTCTATGATTCTAGGCGCGTGCGTGGTAGGCGCGGGTACGCGGCGAGGTGGGTGTAAAGGGGAAGTCACATCGCTGCCATTTCCAAACTCCGAATCTGATTGGCTCTTATTTGAGGAAGCTCATGGGTTCTTTCAACTAATAAGCGCCTCCCCGTCGCTCTAAAGGACATTATAATGCAAGGGACCTTCTTTTTTAACCACAAACCGAATTTTCGTTCATTTAAACGATATATACTTTATAAATTGCCAAAGTTGTAGGATTTTTTTTGGAACGCGTTTCGCCCTGGAGCGGTACGCTATGCTTTCCCATGCCGACCTCCTGGATGCTCGGCTCGGTGAGTTATCATCGCTCAACTCCAGCCCCAAACTGCACTGTAAGAGAACAACTATTTATTCCACCTTATGTAGAGATAGGTTTGAGTATTGCTTGCCTGAGGAATTCCATCGACAACTAGACCGCGTATAGTCGATCAAAAGCAGCATTATTGCTGAAATGTGTTTTGCCAGCGATAGATGCAAAGCAAACAAATTTGGATTATGTCTTTAAAACTGTTGGCGGTGGTCACCTCAGACAAGCTCATGTCAACTATCTCTTCAAACAGGCTTTTAACATTAATTTTACCCTCATTTGTGCTGGCTTGTTTAAACTCAAAACCTGTCCTCCGGCCGTTACCTCAGGGATGAAGGATGCGGCGGAGCTACTCGGACACCGAGAAGCTCTTAAGTGCCGACTGGGAGGAGTGCAGGACCAGGGGCATCCGGGGGAAATGCCCCCTGGTCCGGACTCTGTAGAGGGGAGCACTCTTTTGCCCGGAGACGACATCTCGTCTGTGGGATCCAACGCAACCGGCATGCAGGTAAACGGAAAAGACCAAGATAAACAACAACAGCAGCAGCAGCAGCAGCAACAACAGCAGCAGCAGCAGCAAAACTCCGGTCAGTCGTCGAACCAACAGAAGCAGAAGCGACACCGGACCCGCTTCACCCCGGCTCAGCTCAACGAGCTGGAGAGAAGCTTCGCTAAAACTCACTACCCTGACATCTTCATGCGCGAGGAGCTGGCTTTAAGGATCGGTCTCACCGAGTCCCGCGTGCAGGTAAAGTCCTATTTGTCTATTTTCGTAATAACACAATGTTTAAGACAATGCAGTTACCATATGGCCATGGTGTGCATGCATTGGAAGTGGTAAATGTGTGTAGCCTATATTCGGCTTGGAGCATGGTCCTACCAACCATATCCAGAATGCACCTTTTATTTTTTCCCCTATCGCGTTTCCTTTGCGTTCTTGCGTATCTTCGGCACGAGCGGCACTTTCCGTGGTGCTGAAACGCTCAATCGCCAAATGGTCAAATAATGAAAGTCTAAAGTAGGCCTACAGTATATTGCCTATGTTACCCTTATTTTAATTCCAAATAGTACGACCAAACCCACAACTGAGTTATTTTAATAAGCCTACCTAATTACACAAACTGTGTTTAGCTTAGGCTATTTATTTGTTCAGACAATCAATTATTTCTTTCTTTTATTTTCGACTAAAATAATTAAATTAGCCTCCTTCGATAACCAATAAATAAATAATAAAAATGTAAACAAAATCTAATTGAAAGTTAGATAACAGGCTATTACAAAATATGTAAAGCTTATAATATTAACAAAAATGTTAACAGTATTTATTGAGTCAAAGCAAGAGCAAAGCTTTGGTTATCAAAAATAAAACAAAAAATGCTTCCAACACATAATCGAACACAGAGGTGTTTCTGAGGGCCGAATTAATCACAAAGGCCTATTACCCAACAGTTTCAGCCTTATTTATAACAATGAACGGGTTATTAACCACTAACCAGTGATGTGAAATACATGCAAATTATTCCAATGGAAGCAATAAAAAGCAGTTTATTCATTAGTCACCATAATCCTTCGCTTAATACACAATTCAAAAGACCTTATGTACCCATGCTTTTATTCACCATGCTGTTTCTAAACACAGTCCTCTGCAGGTGTTGCCTTTACATACACGCAATCCTTTAAAGCGTCCTTTAAAATGGTCTATCAGCGACGTCTTAATAGGACTCGAGACTATATTGTACTTTTTTTAATGGAATGAGAAATTGCATTTTCTTTCCCCCCCAGTGTAATGGGTTTGGTCGACGTTTCACGGATGAATGAACGGAATGAGAGCGAGCTCTCAGTTTTAATACGGCGGCTCCGTCTCGCGGCGTCTCGCGCGCATTAATCACGCCTGAAGATGATGAAATCTTTATACGCTCGCGGGCGGCGAGATCTCCCGCCATTTAGCCAGTGCGTAGGCTATTGGTAGTGACCGTGTGTGGTCATGTGTGTGTGTCTGTTTGTGTCTACTGGTTCCTGTGTGTGTGTGTGTGTGTGTGTGTGTGTGTGTGTGTGTGTGTGTGTGTGTGTGTGTGTGTGTGTGTGTGTGTGTGTGTGTGTGTGTGTGTGTGTGTGTGTGTGTGTGTGTGTGTGTGTGTGTGTGTGTGTGTGTGCGTGTGTTTGCGTGTGTTTGCGTGAGTATGTGTGTATTTAGGCCGTACGTAAAATATGCGTTGTATTCTGAAACAATTTGAGATTGAAAACACACTTGTGAAAAATGAGTTGTTTTTGCAGGCTTTTTTTTGCATTTGTTGATTTGTTGCATTTGTTGAACTGATTTGTTATTAAGTCATAGGATATTTGTGTCATGGCATTCTAGAGGTTCGAGTCACCTTAAAACAGTACAATGTTAGCATGTTTCACCTTGTGGATCTCATCATATTAGTTAGGCCTACATAATGTATTTTCCTAACAACATTCCACCATTGTCCGATCATCCATGACCCCTTCAACCTTGGTCGTTGGGAATATAGGTTAAGGGTACAGATGAGTTTATCATGCTGTTGATTATCCAAAGTGGTTTTCTGGCGGTGTGAATGGTACGCTAACGTGGGTCCCATCTCCTGTGTGTGGAAAAACAGGTCTGGTTCCAGAACAGACGCGCCAAGTGGAAGAAGAGGAAGAAGACTACCAATGTCTTCCGCTCCCCGGGAACGCTGCTTCCCACACACGGCCTGCCGCAGTTCTCCGCCGCGGCAGCCATGGAGAACAGCTTGTGTTCCTTCCATGCCAACGATTCGCGTTGGGCCACGGGGATGCCCGGGGTGTCCCAGCTGCAGCTCCCGCCGTCGCTGGGTCGCCAACCCGGCATGCCGCAGTCCTTGTCACAGTGCAGCCTCGGACCCGGACCCCCCAACTCAATGGGCCTTTCCAACGGCCTGTCCTCCAACGGCTCCGGGCTGCAGTCCCACCTCTACCAGACGCATTTTCCAGGAATGTCGGCCTCTATTTCGGGACCCAACAACGGGGGCTCCCCGCAGCTGTGTAGCTCCCCGGACAGTGATATGTGGAGAGGGACAAGCATCGCGTCTCTTCGACGCAAGGCGCTGGAGCACACAGTTTCCATGAGTTTCACCTAGTGACTTTTAACACACGCATAATCCCGTGGCTCTTTTAATTTTATTATTTTAACACCATGTGTGATCAAGATGAGAGAACGAGTCTGAATTACTATGTCAAGCAGGAGACTGACTGACTGTCGTCTAGAATAGGAATTTGAGAAAAACGCTATTTATCCTCGACTTGGGGTTATTCATCTCGATCATTTAAAGGATTTGGTCCACTATTGGTGATATTGTAACGATCTAGCCGCGATAGGCCGCATTAATGAGAACCAAACAATCGTCGTATTTATGTTTTCACGTGGGTGCGTCTTTATGCGCTCATTTGTTATTGTGTTCAGGTGAAATTGTGTTATATTATGTCAAAGGGAAAACTATGAGGTGAGTCAACGTTTTCACACACACACACAAACACACACACACGCACCATAGGTGGGCCAATCAAAGTGGTTCTCTGAGGCATGCGCAATGCACGTGGATTTAACACTTGAAGTATTTAGAAAGATAACGGTGCCCAAATAATATGAATACACACTTTTGCTCTAGGTGGCAGAAACCCTCGCCTGCATGAGGCGAGAGAGTATAGGCTCCTACTACATTTAAGTCGATCGGATTTTCTGTAGGCCTACTCTGTTTTAGGATGTTTTGTGTAGATGAAACATTCTTGCTATGTACCCGCTGGTCTTTTTGTGACATGTTTTAACTTATTGTCTGTGCTAATTACTGACACATTTCTTAAATGTTTGATCTTACATTCAAATACACCTTATTGACGGGTTTGTACCAATTTAAATGACAAATAAAAAGGATTTTGAAGAATGTCAACATGAGAATGATGTATGTTCTTTATAATAGGCCGCTCCTTTATACAGACAACGAAGGCTTTAATAGCAAAGTGACCTGGATCATCATTTTTGTCTTGAATGAATTCGTGTAAATGCAGGCCTATATAGATTACAGACCTAACATTGAGGCCCGGGGTGACGGTGACTGGTCGCACTGGCGACTGACAGCAGCGGTAAAGATGTCAGCGCCGTGACGGGACGGTCGTTGCGGTGACCATGACGGTCAGTGTGATCGCCCGCTCAGCATTGGACATGATATATGAAATGTGTCTTTCAGACAGCACCGCATTAAGCAGGAACACAACCCTTTAGCTCTGTCAACTTTCAGTGAACACGCTGAGTATAGGTGGTATGACCCCTTTAGAGAGCGCTATGAACATCAATATTAAAGGCCTATACTTCTTCTATGATTCAACAAAGAAACGGCCCTGTTCTCTATGGTGGTACCCACGTCTATTAGGCCTACACTGTGTTTTTGTTCTAGGCTAACAGTCACATTATCTTGTGGGGGAACTCAATAGGTGACTATTTAAATCTAAAATCGAATCATGATAAAGATTGCTAAGTTGTGTTTAGGGCTCACCTGCATTCTCGGCTCACACTACTAAATGTGAAGAAGTTGCTACTTAGTGATTTGAACACAAGTGCGCAAGGTAGTCTACTTGTGGGTTTCTCAATTTACATATTATTTTAGGATCATACATTAATCGGGTTTTTGTTAATCGCACGCTTAGCCCTATATTGTTATATTGCCTTAATAATCTTATCGTGAGCACAACTTGACATGTCCAGTCATATGAGCTTTATTCATGCAAACATTTTATCATCAAATCATCAATCTTCAATCATCAATAGCCTACACTTTTATCGTTTTTTTAAAAAATTTTAATTTTTTTTTATTTACCACATCCCCGTCCAAAGCTTGGACGCCTCTTTATTCTTATATTATCTGGTAAGCAGTGTCTATAAACTCGCGTAGCCCAAGAAGAGTAACCAATACATTTTACCATAATGAAACTGTGTGGACCTCACAGTCTATGTCAAAGATTAGAAATGTCATCTTAAAACTGAAATCACAGCAGCCCAAATTAATCAGCGTGTTAACCTCATCTCGTTGTCAGCGCAGGGCCAATTTATGATCACGCGAGAGTAATTGATGAGATATGGCATTCCCATAAGCAGTTCCACTGCCTGTAAACTTATAATTGGAGTTTCTGTTATAATTCTGAGGGGTTAAACAAAGGATTAATCATAATTAACAAAAGTATATTACTTTTGCTATATTAAACAGTTGGCTCCCACCTTTTCTATTAACATAAATTTGTTTTCAGTAATTTACTCAAATTACTCAAAATATCAACTCAGGTCAAAGACCCTGAAATTTTCAATTAATTTTCGAAATGCATTCTGGTTTCGATGTGTTTTTCAAACCAATGTTGGGGTTAGTTCTTGACCTATCAGATAAATAAAATAGCCTTTGGAAGTTTTTGTAAATAATACAAAGAAGAGATTTTCTTTCTAACCATTTATTTGTTTGCAATGCGTAACGTAAATACAACTCCATTCCATTACCAACTAGTGCAAGGGCCCCACTTTAATCGCAATAACTTGACTATTAATCACAGCATAGGACCGTACCAAACCATCAGTACCACAGATATGTTGTATTATAGCAGTCGTCATGAAGATAGGAAAATACAGACAAAGCCAATAAACGTCAAAAAGCCTAAAGACTAGGGTTTATTCTCTTGTCATCCAGATTGCTTCCCGAAGTTTGAAAATGCAATGCCTGCTATAATGAGAGTGAGAGAGGGAGAGTGCTATAGGGACATTGCTATAGTGTGTATTGTGGTATAGTGAGAGTGATATAGTGATTATGGGAAAGTGAGCGTGTTATACTGAGAGCGATGTAGTGAGAGCGGTACAGTGAGAGTGATCTAGTGATTGGTATAGTGATACAGTGGTATATTGAGGTAATATAATGAGAGGGCTAGTGACTGGAGAGGTATAGTGAGAGGGGTATAGTGAGTAAATTTGTATATTGAGAGTGGTATAGTGAGAGGGGTGAGTATATTGAGAGTGGTATAGTGAGAGGGGTATGGTGAATATAGTGGTATATAGAGAGTGGTATAGTGAGTTTAGGGGTATAGTCAGAGTGGTATAGTGAGAGTGGTATAGTGAGTATAGTGGTTTGGTGAGTATAGTGGTAAAGTGAGTATAGGTTATAGTGAGAGTGGTTTAGTGAGTATAGTGGTTTAGTGAGTATAGTGGTTTAGTGAGTATAGTGGTTTAGTGAGCATATAGTGGTTTAGTGAGTATAGTGGTTTAGTGAGTATAGTGGTTTAGTGAGCATAGTGGTTTAGTGAGTATAGTGGTATAGTGACTCTGAGTATAGTGGTTTAGTGAGTATAGTGGTGTAGTGAGCATAGTGGTTTAGTGAGTATAGTGGTTTAGTGAGTATAGTGGTTTAGTGAGCATAGTGGTTTAGTGAGTATAGTGGTTTAGTGAGTATAGTGGTTTAGTGAGTATAGTGGTATAGTGAGTATAGTGGTTTAGTGAGCATAGTGGTTTAGTGAGTATAGTGGTATAGTGAGTATAGGGTTATAGTGAGAGTGGAATAGTGAGTATTGTGGTTTAGTGAGTATAGTGGTTTAGTGAGTATAGTGGTTTAGTGAGTATAGTGGTTTAGTGAGTATAGTGGTTTAGTGAGTATAGTGGTTTAGTGAGTATTGTGGTTTAGTGAGTATAGTGGTTTTGTGAGTATAGTGGTTAAGTGAGTATAGTGGTATAGTGATAGGGTTATAGTGAGAGTGGTATAGTGAGTATAGTGGTTTAGTGAGTATAGTGGTTTAGTGAGCATAGTGGTATAGTGAGTATAGTGGTTTAGTGAGTATAGGGTTATAGTGAGAGTGAGTGGTATAGTGAGTATAGTGGTTTAGTGAGTATAGTGGTTTAGTGAGTATAGTGGTTTAGTGAGTATAGTGGTAAAGTGAGTATAGGTTATAGTGAGAGTGGTACCAGGAGAATGGTATATTGGAGTGCGGTATATTGAGTTTGGTATAGAGAGTGTGCTATAATGAAATATAGTGAAATGCATTGAGGTGTATTGAGAGTGGTATTGGGAAAGTGTCATGGTGAGATCGGTATAGTGATCGGAGATCGGAGTGGGCTATCTATATATAGTAAGAGGCCCAGTCACTGGCGCACTAAAATGGCCCACTCCTTCAGACACAACTCACAACCGATCAATGATCAAGCTGTCGATCAAACGGGATTATGATCTCCATAATGAGCGCCAATACACCTCACCCACCAAGCTTCAGGGTGTGTGTGTGTGAGTGTGTGTGAGCATGATGCTAGCATACGTGAATGACCGTGTGTGTGTGTGTGTGTGTGTGTGTGTGTGTGTGTGTGTGTGTGTGTGTGTGTGTGTGTGTGTGTGTGTGTGTGTGTGTGTGTGTGTGTGTGTGTGTGTGAGCATGTGTGAGTTTTGTGTGTGTGTGCATGTTTGTGTGTGTTCTAGTAATTCCAGTTTTTTTGTGGTCCAGCCCAGCAAATCCAGGCCCTTGTGCTGACTAGTGTGTGTGTGTGGGTCCTGGACTGAGGTAACAGATGTGAAATCACATTACCCAAACGTCGCAATTAGTCTCACTCGCTCGCGGGTTAATGAGTTTGTGGAAATGTGCAACCCATTCCTCATTAGGTAATTTCTCATGCACTGATGAGAGCAAGAGAGAGAGAGTTAGAGAGGGAGAGAGGTAGGGGAGGGAGAGAGAGGAAGAGAGAGAATGAGAGAGAAAGTGGCGATAGAGAGAGAGAGAGGGAGAGAGAGAGAGAGAGAGAGAGAGAGAGAGAGAGAGAGAGAGAGAGAGGAGAGAGAGAGAGAGAGAAGAGAGAGAGAGAGAGAGAGAGAGAGAGAGAGAGAGAGAGAGAGAGAGAGAGAGAGAGAAGAGAGAGAGAGAGACAGAGACAGAGACGAGAGAACAGAGATGGGGAGAGAGAGAGAGAGAGAGAGAGAGAGAGAGAGAGAGAGAGAGAGAGAGAGAGAGAGAGAGAGAGAGAGAGAGAGAGAGAGAGAGAGAGAGAGAGAGAGAGAGAGAGAGAGAGAGAGAGAGAGAGGAGAGAGAGAGAGAGGAGTGTGTTTGTGTGTGTGTGTGTGTGTGTGTGTGTGTGTGTGTGTGTGTGTGTGTGTGTGGTGTGTGTGTGTGTGTGTGTGTTGTGTGTGTGTGTGTGTGTGTGTGTGTGTGTGTGTGTGTGTGTGTGTGTGTGTGGTGTGTGTGTGTGTGTGTGTGTGAGAGAGAGAGAGAACAATTGAGAGAAAAAGATATATTTATTTTGTGCCTTGTAGAAATAGAGTGAAAGAGAGAGTGAGAGAATGATAGGGAGAGGACGATTGAGAGATATAGAGAATGAGAGAGAAAGGGAAAGAGGGAGAAAGAGTGGGAGAGCAAGAGGCAGAGAAGGGTAGGGAGAGTTTGGGTGTGTGAGACAGAGCGAGAGGTAGGGAGAGGGAGAGCAAGACATAGAGATGTATTGTGGTGCCTTCATAGAAATGGTCAGTAGGTCACTGTATGTGACAGAATCCAGATGAAATATGTTTGTTCTGAAGGATTATTCAGTCCCTCATTAAGAATAGTGGCCTACGATACACAGCGTGCAAACATTTGTCCTGCTGTCTGTTTTCTCTCTGCTTTCTTTCAGCCATTATTTTTTCATAATTCCATCTGCTTTTTGATGGACTGTTAATAACTGTTTTGCTTTTTATACTCCTTGAACCCCAAAGTACCATATAGGGTGGCACAGCATGGTGTGTGTGTGTGTGTGTGTGTGTGTGTGTGTGTGTGTGTGTGTGTGTGTGTGTGTGTGTGTGTGTGTTGTGTGTGTGTGTGTGTGTGTGTGTGTGTGTGTGTGTGTGTGTGTGTGTGTGTGTGTTGTGTGTGTGTGTGTGTGTGTGTGTTTACATAATTCTTTGAGTCTCATTATGGAGTCCTCTTCTTATGTTCCTCACTCTCATATAGGCAAGAGAGACTGAGTGAATAGACAGCCTGGGGCAAGTCTGTGTCAGCACACAATAGACAGCAACAAAAGAACTAATTAGCAATCAATTAGCAACATGTTTCTGCCCTGCACCCTTTATCTGGCTGCAGGGTAGAGCCGGTTACTACTCAACATGTCCCATTCAAGCACTTGTCACCTGCTGTGTGTGTGTGTGTGTGTGTGTGTGTGTGTGTGTGTGTGTGTGTGTGTGTGTGTGTGTGTGTGTGTGTGTGTGTGTGTGTGTGTGTGTGTGTGTGTGTGTGTGTGTGTGTGTGTGTGTGTGTGTGTGTGTGCGTGTGTGTGTGTGTGTTTCGTGTGTAATTTTGTGTGTAATTTTAGTGTTGGGTTGTGTGTGTGCGCGTGTGTTTGTGTTCTCCTTTGTGTGATTTAGTTTTATGTGGGCACGTTTTGTGTTTTTATTTTTGTGTGTGTTTTGTCTATGTGTGTATTTGTGGGTTGTTCTATGTATGGTTTTGTGCTTTGTGTGTGTGTGTTTGTATGTATGTTTTTGTGAATGTGTGTGTTTGTGTGTGCATGCATATGTTTATATGCTTTGTGTGAGCGTGTTTGCGTGTGTACTAAATGCATTTACGGTTTTGGTTGTGTGTGTGTGTGTGTGTGTGTGTGTGTGTGTGTGTGTGTGTGTGTGTGTTTGTGTGTTGTGTGTGTGTGTGTGTGTGTGTGTGTGTGTGTGTGTGTGTGTGTGTGTGTTGTGTGTGTGTGTGTTTGTGTGTGTGTGTGTGTGGAGCATATTATTATGTTGGAGCAGTCACCCAGTGACATGTGGTTATGCCTGAGAATGCTCTTTAGGTCGCGAGGTAAGGCTGAAAAATGTTCTAATTAGCTGGGACTGGCCTTTAGAGGCAGACGAGGCATCAGGCCTGTCTCTCATTCTTCTCATTCTTCCCTTTCTCTCTTGAATGTTCCTTTGTTGTATCTCATCGATGTCATTGATTAGGCTGATTACCTGAACTTGATTTTCTGATCGTTTGTCAGAACGGCTGTGGTATGCATTTCATTCAGGATAAACGAATGTGTGGTGACTTGTGCATTTATATATCTCTTCATCAATGTGTTTTTTATAAAATGTAGAGCAAATCACAAATGCAAAAACGCATCGACACACAAACACACACACACTCAAACAAACACACACACACACACACACACACACACACACAGACGCGCACGCACACAGTGACATCTGGGGAAGAGTGCGGTGTGCAGAGCCTGTGAGTGCCTCTCACCATAACAAGTCTGCATCTCAACAGCCTGCATCCATCATCATCAACGCTAACATCTGCTCAGAGCCTCCGCCTTAAATCTCTTTTTACACCCCCTCTTACCTCTTTACTCCCTACCTTTATTCCTCTCTCCCTCTCTCCCTCCCTCTCTCCCTCTTTCTCTTCCCCCTTTCCTCTTTGATGATGTCTATCTTTCCCTCGCCAGACAGCATCGTAGCTCCCCTCAATTCTTCTTCCTCTTCTTCATCCTCCGACTCTCTCTCTCTCTAGTCTTCTCTCTTTCAGTGAGTGTGTGTGTGTGTGTGTGTATGTCTCTCTCCCTCTATCTCTATCTCTCTCTGTAGTTTTCTCTCTTTCAGTGAGTGCGTGTGTGTGTGTATGTCTCTCTCCCTCTCTCTCTCTCTCTCTCTAGTTTTCTCTCTTTCAGTGAGTGTGTGTGTGTGTATGTCTCTCTCTCTCTCTCTCTCTCTCTCTCTCTCTAGTTTTCTCTCTTTCAGTGAGTGCGTGTGTGTGTGTGTGTGTGTATGTCTCTCTCCCTCTCTCTCTCTCTCTCTCTCTAGTTTTCTCTTTCAGTGAGTGCGTGTGTGTGTGTATGTCTCTCTCTCTCTCTCTCTCTCTCTCTCTCTCTCTCTCTCTCTCTCTCTTCTCTCTCTTCTCTCTCTCTCTCTCTCTCTCTCTCTCTCTCTCTCTCTCTCTCTCTCTCTCTCTCTCTCTCTCTCTCTCTAGTTTTTTTCTCTTTCAGTGAGTGCGTGTGTGTGTGTATTTCTCTCTCCCTCTCTCTCTCTGTCCATCTGTTCCTTCCCTAGTGACGCTCCACCCTGTTTCCTATCCACATTCCGAACTGGAGCATAATGTGTAAATATGCGTTGGCCTCCGCCGTTCCTAAAATCAATATTTAATGATGATGTTATCAGTGCTTTTATGTGTAATTTAGCTTGAGTGTCAGTATGAATGAGGTTCTGTCAGGTTTACGGCATCAAACATTTATTTTCTGGTAATGGGTATCCCTGGTGGGGAACACACCCAAGCGCTGGAGACGTTGGGGTGTGATGGATATCTCCTGGTTTGGTTTCTCTTCATGGCATTCACACACAGATGCAGCATACGTATGTAGCATTAATACACACACATTAACAGACACACTCGTTCCCTTGCAGCACACACATACGCACTCCTAGAAATGTATGCACGACATATGCATAAACAAAACAAGAACACCCAGTGATTTCATGATTATAGGACCATTTTGACGAATGTTAAACTGAGAAGAAGAGTGTTTCTTTAAATGACTAGCTTTATTCAACAAAAGGTGCAATGTAATGAGTCATATCACAGTAGTCTCTAGAGATTATAGTTGTATTATCCCAAAGCCTTTAAGAGACAAGTGATATGAGCTGAGCTCTATGATAGTAGGGCAGGTAAGGCAAATGAATGACTTTGTCTACAGTAAAACACAATCAATAAAATATTATATATCTATATATTCTCGTGTTTTTGTTTCAAAATGAATAGCAAATGCTCAGCTTTGACATTTTCTCAGCAGGGCCGATACAAGGAGTTCACCTTCTGGAATTCAGCGCTGACGTCGCCGAGGGGCAATGATCACGCTGGTTTTCTCAGTCATTTTTCTCCCAATAACAAGCCATTTTTAATCCAATTAGGAGTGATAACGTGAGAGGCATAATACAGCAGCCCCAGGGACACATGAGAGAATATGCAGGACATTCATCCCGACAGTCAATATTGGATTTTGCACTAAGCAGCTGTGCCTGTTCACTCTGACATTCTCCACCTCTGCACAGTGATCCGTCCTGATTAAACCTGCTTTTCTACTTTATCAACATTCATTACATCACCTGCTCATGCATGGCCTGGGGAGCCAGTAGAATCAAGAGTAGAAAAGTTGCGTGCTATGTGGTGTGGGGGAGGCGTTGGAGGAGGGTGGAGCTTGGGGGGCGAGGGTGGGGGGGGGGGGGGGGGGTGAGTTAGAGGAGGAGGAGGGGTAGCTTGGAGGTGTTCCAGCCACATTCCTTGGTTGCATTAAACTGTTCAATGAAAGGTGATACATTGCAAATGTTTTCAGTACCAATGTCCAAAAGTCCTGTTGATCAGAAGGAGGTTTTGATACAGACAGTTCAGGGTTTTGCTGTGAACTCAACCCCCTCCTTAAAGATGCTTTTTTTGGGAAATTGAACCATGAACCTGAACATATATGGCTATATATCAGCTGTGTTTTTCTAATTTCCATATTACAGTATATTAATATGCTCTACCTGCCCGTCGTAAAGTTATTTCTATCATGATTTATATTATCTTCCAATATAAATACTGGCTTCATACTGCGTGATGGGAGAAGGAAGGCCTTCAGAGAACCAAACTACAGCTAAATGTTGCCACCTTCTGGCCAATCGCCAGCAAATATCGTGCAAAAGAAAACATCTTATTCCATTTTATCTGTGTTAAATTAATGCTTGTTTTCTCTTTATTAAACAACAGCAATTTCTTCCTCATAATATGGCATTTTTCAAAACGGCAGAATGGTTGAAAACAAGGGTTTACCGTTTATAGCGAATAACGATCAATACATTTATGCAGAGCACTGAATCATTGTCATTGAGTGCATTGATTATACAACCTAATCAATGTTAACTAGATTGGATAAGACAGGCCAGACCACAGCAGAGACTGAATGATAAAGCAACAGATTTACTGTCCGTCAGAAGCCCACCCACCTCTGTTAGCTAGCTTTCACATGCTGTCAGGATTCAAAGCTTTCACACACTTCACAAATCAAGAATCATGTAAATAACATGGTACAGTTTATATTGCAGTTTGGTACAGAAGGTATGTGAGTATTAGATTAACGACGTTAACAGTTGAATCTCGTATTTTTTTTACCCCTCGAAAAGTATTATCTGAGGAAACATGCAGAGATTTGTATTAAAAAATAATGATGATCACAAGTATTATGTGTAGGACTTCTCTGAGTTAAGTTCTCAAATGGATAACAAGCCAAACAATTTAGATGTTAGTTTATCAGCATTGAAAACACAACTGCCGGAATATGCTTTGGGAAAAACCGGTCAACCATACGTCCACCCTTGGTGCCATGCTAACGCAAACATGGAAATCGCAAACAGCCACATACATGTTCACATCCTGTCTATGTCTCTAGGTCTGAAAAATAGATGTATCCCACAAGCTACTGAGAAGATGACCTCACACATAGTCAGGCCTCTGGGTTCTGCACATGTTCATGAATGGTGTGTTTTGGTCTTTGGTTTTGTATTTGCACACACTCAACATTACCTCATCATTTACGGCCCTGGATTACAGAATAGAAACCAGAGATCATGTACCATTAACAAATAGTACCATAGACTCTAGCACAGATAAAAGATTCATCATCTCATCCTCATGGTATATAAAGAGTCTTGGTCGGATGGAAGTTTGCCGAGCAAAGTATCCCGTAATGCGTAGCGTGTATCTCGTAGTGCATAGTGTGTAAATGGTCTTTGAGTTCAACGCAACAACAATGACCAGACTGTAGTTTTTCTGCAGCTCCTGCAAACAAAACCAAAACAACAAACAGGCAAGCATCAGCTGGAAGGTGACAAGCAGCCGCCTCCCTCCAACCCCGACCCCCCCTGACCCCCTCTGAGAAGATGTGGCCTGGAAGGTAATTAAAAGAAGACTGTGTTGTCCATCGCTCCTCATTAATGCACCTGGAATTAACCACGTTCAGGGGAGAAGGGGACGGAGGAGGGGGCCTGGAGTGGGGAGGGAGAAAATCCATGCAGGCCTCAGAGCAATCTCTCTCTGTCAGGTCTCTCCAAACGGGGAGGGGCGGCCCATTAGAGCCCCCCCCCCCTCACAGGAGATGAATGGTTCGGTCAGGAAGGAGGCAGAGCTGGACACGGCCGGGCTGACGGACAGACACCCACCCCAGGACAGGTTTGTGTGCCTGAGTGTGTGTGTGTGTGTGTGTTTGTGTGTGAGTGTGTTTGTACTTATTAGTGTTCATATGTACATGTGTGTTTGTGTGTGTGCGTGTCTGTGTTTAGCGGTGTGTGCCTTTATGTTTATGTGTGCACATAAGCACCTGTGTATATAATATGTGTGGTCATATGCTCGTGTGTGTGAATTATGATGCATGTGTGCATGCTCATGTGTGTGTGTGTGTTTGTGTGTGTGTGTGTGTGTGTGTGTGTGTGTGTGTGTGTGTGTGTGTGTGTGTGTGTGTGTGTGTGTGTGTGTGTGTGTGTGTGTGTGTGTGTGTGTGTGTGTGTGTGTGTGTGTGTGTGTGTGTGTGTGTTTGTTTGTGTGTGTGGTGTGTGTGTGTGTGTGTGTGTGTGTGTGTGTGTGTGGTGTGTGTGTGTGTGTGTGTGTGTGTGTGTGTGTGTGGTGTGTGTGTGTGTGTGTGTGTGTGTGTGTGTGTGTGTGTGTGTGTGTGTGTGTGTGTGTGTGTGTGTGTGTGTGTGTGTACAGCATGAAAGGCAGAAGACAGCACTTGGCCTTATGTTCAAACGTGTGCGGGGAGCAGGTGCTTTAGAGTGGGACCTCATGCTGATGCAGTAAGGAGGCTTAAGACACTAATGCATGTAGTCAACAGCCCCTCTGGCATCACATGTTGACCGCAAGAATGGCTGATACCTCACTATTAAGGTTGCATTACATAAATACACGCACACACACACACACAAGCACACACACACACACACACACACACACACACACACACACACACACACACACACACACACACACACACACACACACACACACACACACACAACACACACACACACACACACACACACACACACACACACACACACACACACACACACACACACACACACACACACACACACACACACACACACACACACACACACACACACACACACACACACACACACACACACACACACACACACACACACATGCACACATGCACAAGCACACACCCATTCCAAAATTACTTTCCTTCTCTCTTTTCTCAGGAGAATCTAAAATACATAAAAAATGTCCTTTGGGATGGGCTACAAATTAATGGGTAATTTATCTTGGATTTATCCTCAGCCTTCTCCTTAACGGTTGCTTTGTTTAGAGGTTGCTTTTTTCATGCAGTTTCAGTTAGATATAATACATACACAGATGTAAGTACAATTGGAAGTGATGTTGTAAAACAAGGTTGTGTAGGTCCACACCCTTATTGCGGTCTGATTCAAAGAAAAAAAGAAAAATACATTTTAAGACTATCATCAAATGACTGTGGATAAACGACAGATGATTCCCTCAACCCAATTATTCTGTAGCTCCTAGTAACGTCCCTGCTTGGAGATTCTAATGACGTAGGCCAATATGGCATCAAATTATATTCACCACTGTTATTATACTCACCACTAGATGGGGTAGTAGGCTTGAAACGATCGATGGAACTCTACTCTCATAATATAACCGAAAAGTATTGGCATTAAACTCCTATTTTTTTAATTCCCTCAAGCACCATAACTCAGACAAGATATGGTGGTATTTGGAACAATGAAATGCCTCCCTGCAACAAATGACAACTTCACAACATTGTATAATGTCTTAAATCTGCACATACATAACCATGTGCTTAAAGACAATAACAGACTAGTTTTGCCACACACACACACACACACACACACACACACACACACACACACACACACACACACACACACACACACACACACACACACACACACACACACACACACACACACACACACACACACACACACACACACACACACACACACACACACACACACTCACACACACACGACCACACACCCACACAAAAGCATATAGCATTTGGCAAACATTTGTGTTGGCTTGTGTGGTCATCCGGATCAGGAATACACACTTTACCTGCTAATATCACTAGACATCTCCTTAACAGGAGTTTATTTAGGCAGCCAATCAGGTCTCGTTCACTTGTTTTAACCGTAATTCACCTTGAGTAGGTCACCAGGGACGGAGTGTTGAATCAAACACAATTCATTCTTTACCCTGCAGTCTACTATACCGCCTGATAGAGACCTTTTGAGTAAATGCCAGCCCGTTTGACAAGACCAAGATTACGTTTGAACATTGTTTCCAATGTGTCCATTTTCCTGTCCTCCTATTGTACTAATTAGTGGTGAAACCCACCATCACAAGAATGAGGACTAATTCCACACCATGCTTATCACCTCCTCCCCAGCTCTTAGCTTGCCCTTTTGAGATGGCCGTGCTTAAGGTTACATGGAAATGTAATTACTGCACGGACAATGGCCTGCTCCAAAGTGTTCTCATCTGTGAGGGGACTTTGCTCCACAGTCTACGCTGTATTGTTCTGTTTATCCTTGTCGTGCTCCCTCGCAAACGCCTCTTCCCCTTTCTCTGCACACAACTCAGCAGCTATGGTGGGTGAAATCATCCTCTTGTGTTGTCGTGTTGAATATAAGGACAAGAAGAGGCCACTTGTGAAATCGGAGCCAGAGAGACCACGATTCATGTCGACCATCTCTTTTATATACTCTGTTCTGGTGCGTCCTTGTTTGACTGGAGATGTTTGCCATAGTTTAATGTGTGCTGCACTGTTAGGGGGAAATGTATCAAGACATTGATATAAACTGATCGTAGTCAATCACAAAATGAAAAGAACATGGACAGATGCTTTTTTGGTTGGAAAATGTGTTTCCCTCTGGATATTGGAGAGAGAGAGGTCCTCAATGTATGGAGAAAAATATTCCCTACACCAGTGTCTCTTATAAGGGTTTGAGGAGTGGACATTTCTAAAAAAGGTCAAACTTTATCCTTGCTAAGTTTGGACCACACCCTATAGGTCAATACATTGTTCATGGTATGGTGTTACGGGAATGGTAAAGTGTGGCGTGTGGAACTAGGCCACTCATAGGCCAACTCTCGTCCCTCATATCCCTTGTAGGACTCATAAAGCAGGGTACTTTTTAGAAAGTGAGTTAGCTTCATTGAGTGACTTGGATTAGTATTCATTTTAAAACATCGTGTGAGGGGAAAAAAAAAACTCCTTTTGAAATGCAGAATGCTGGTACCAGACAAGTCAAACGCCCACGTCACCAAAGTTGTGATTACAAAATAATTATATAATAATTATACATTATATCCCGAGACCAAAAAGGAAACCAAAAAAATCTCGTCTCTTCAATTATTCTTCAGATCGCTTTATATTTCGGTATTATTAGTGAACTATCTCCAACTGAACTTGAACGTGCGGCTGTGGCGCTGCTATATAAGCTGGAGCTCCTCTGAGCGCGCGCAGTTTCTTCTTCACTCTGAGCTCGAGGTCCAACAGGCGATATGGCGGTCTCTGCACGAATCCACATGCTTCTCCTATTGATTTCCCTACTGTCAAGGCTGGGACTTGGTCGCTATATTGAGGTGAGAAATCCACCCTTTCCCATGCTCGCATGCCGCTGCACATATGACTGTTTTGCACGGATTAATAAAATGACATCCCATAAGGGAAACACCGTACTTTTTTCTTTGTACATGGGCTTTGCTGGTCAAAAGTTGTGAATTACAAGGAAAGATCGGATTAATCAATTTGAACGTTTTTAAATTTGTGAAATCATGTGTGTATTTTTCAGGATAATGAAGCAGCAGAAGGTCTTTATTCTATGCTTAGTTTGGAACAGAAAAGATCATCGGAGGATTTTATTTTCCGCCGACCCCTAAGTAAGTAGTTACCAAATCAATTCAGTAGGTCATATGGTGATTATGTTGTTCACTAAGCCCCTGGAGAAAGCCTACTTAAGAAAGTATGGAGAAAGATTTTACAGCACATTTTGAAATAATATGTATTTGATATGTAGTTTATGGTGTGCTAATTTAAAGTGTAGGTCTAGATTATTACTATATTA
Organism: Melanogrammus aeglefinus; assembly: GCA_900291075.1. Classification (NCBI taxonomy): domain Eukaryota; kingdom Metazoa; phylum Chordata; class Actinopteri; order Gadiformes; family Gadidae; genus Melanogrammus; species Melanogrammus aeglefinus. Next base: position 8,203 of record OLKM01003927.1, on the reverse strand, counting down.
TTAAACACATATATTTCTACATTTATTTATTTGACATTATTAACATGATTTATTAATGCATGTGGACCACACACACACACACACACAACACACACACACACACACACACACACACACACACACACACACACACACACACACACACACACACACACACACACACACACACACACACACACACACACACACACACACACACACACACACACACACACACACACACACACACACACACACACACACACACACACACACACACACACACACACACACACACACACACATGCATATGACATCTGTTGATCCATCCATCCATCCGTCCATCCATCCATTGAGTCAACATGCAGGCACCAATCCAGCCTATATGATTGATTGATGATTGACTGATAATACTATGTTGTTGTGCTTCAAGGATGCCTGGACATGTTAGCCACAGAGGGCCAGTTCACCTTCATGGCTGCCCAGCCACAGCTAGCCTGCGCTGCCTTCCTGATTGGAGAGCCCACTGTGGTCATCAGTCTGGAGCTGTCTGACGTCAACATTGACTGCAGCGCCGGAGATTTTATCAAGGTTAGCTGAGCCTGGACCCAACACAAAAAACACACTACACCTACCAAAAATCCCCCCTGTGACTTCGACAAGGGGAATATAAAAACAAACTACAGCCACACAGATGCTCCTTGTGACTTTAACAAGGTTCAATGAAAACACACACTAACACAAACAAAAAAAGCATTTCCCTGGATGCCCCTTATGACAAGGGGAGGATAAAAAAAAATAAAACATAACATGTACCAAGATGGCCCTTGTGACTTCAACAAGGTGGCAGAAAAAAAAAAAAACATGTTGTTGCCGGGCAATTGTAAACATGCTGTATTTTCTTTATTTGTATAGACCCAGAAGGGATATGGTCGAAACCACCACATTACAAAAACAAAGAAACCTTCCCGAAAACAAATCTTGAATTCTAATTGATCCTGTGCTAATGGCCGAGGTTATCTCTTTCATTCATCACTACTACTACTACTACTACTGCTACACAATGTCCCCCCTGTAGATATTCGACGGTTGGGTCCTGAAGGGAGAGAAGTTCCCGAGCAGCCAAGACCACCCACTGCCCCTCCGCCAGCGCTACACTGACTACTGCTCCTCCAGCGCACCGGGGGGTGCTGTCCTGTCCTCCCAGAACGTAGCCATGGTCTTCTTCCGCATCCACAGCCCCGACAGTGGCTTCACCCTCACTGTCATGAAGCAACACAACCCCATGCGTGAGTCTCTCCTCACCGGTTGTCAAACAAATGATCCGCCTGTTCTGCAAAGGCAACAATGGGATCGGTAGCTGGACCCCCATGCGTTGTCCCACCCATGGTATACAAGCCTTTATGGTGTCATGGAAATTGTGTTAAAATGATTGACAATTTCCTTATTTTTCTACCAAGGCAGCAACCAGTTTCACACAGAGACCTTGGTCTCTGCACAGGATCCAAACCTGGGTTCAACTCGACTGTAGTGGAAAAATATGTTGACTCTGGTGTGAATAATGTGTGTAACATGTTTGTTTCTGTGGAAAAAACATTTTTTGCAATCGGGACAACTTTCTGAAACAATGGTGTGGCTACAGATAAATTTGAAAAAATGAATTGAAATACTTAAAAGAGATGGCGACGTCAGTCGTGGACAAGTACATGTTAGTGGCTTAAGTAACTTGCACACCGTTTCATCAAATATGAACACCAAACTATAGATTGTTTGCTGAAGCTGATAATGATACAAAATAACAATAAATTCGACAAAATCAACAACCACTAACGGTACTGCACACTCATCTAATGTTGTTTGTTTTGGACTTTAGTACTTTTCCAAGTATCTGTTCCTAGAATTTAACACCATGGCGCTCTGGGAAGATGTTTCTTAATGAACTGTTTAATTCTTCCTTATGCCATCTGAGCTAAGGGCCAAACGTTTTTTTAGATGGTTTGGAAATCAGATTGATGCCTGAAAGCATTGCTTTGCTGTAGCGCTGACAAGTCTGTTGCTGTCATCTTTTGGCAGACAGTGTGGTCTCGCTTGTCTCCCTGCTCTGCATTGGGGTATGAAAAGGCTTTTCAAAATATGACACATTTAATTAATCACCACTTACTACAGCAAGGGTAATACAACTGTAAGCGGTTGAAATGTGTCAACATGTGTCAACATGTGTAAATTTGTCCATCACCATAACGTAAAGTAAATGTAGGCAGATTAAACCTTGCGAACACACAGCAGGATGTGTAGTTATGTTACATAATGTTACTTCACCCAGAGCGTGTTGGCAGGAATATAACATTCCTTTCCATATTAATCAGTATGTGTGTGTGTGTGTGTGTGTGTGTGTGTGTGTGTGTGTGTGTGTGTGTGTGTGTGTGTGTGTGTGTGTGTGTGTGTGTGTGTGTGTGTGTGTGTGTGTGTGTGTGTGTGTGTGTGTGTGTGTGTGTGTGTGTGTGTGTGTGTGTGTGTGTGTGTGTGTGTGTGTGTGTGTGTGTGTGTGTGTGTGTGTGTGTGTGCCTGTGTGCATGTGTGTGTCTGTGTGTGTGTGTGTGTGTATCTGTGTGTGTGCCTGTGTTGCCTGTGTGTGCGTGTGCACGTGGGGTGGTGTGTGTGTCTGTGTGTGTGTGTGTCTGTGTGTGTGTGTGCGTGTGTGTGTGTGTGTGTGTGTGTGTGTGTGTGTGTGTGTGTGTGTGTGTGTGTGTGTGTGTGTGTGTGTGTGTGTGTGTGTGTGTGTGTGTGTGTGTGTGTGTGTGTTGTGTGTGTGTGTGTGTGTGTGTGTGTGTGTGTGTGTGTGTGTGTGTGTGTGATGCCTGCAGGCCTGTAACATCATGTTCTCAGAGCCCAGAGGGAAGCTTCACCATGGTGATGCCCCATCATCACTGGGAACTGCAGCTTCTCTATCATATATCCAGTGGAGCTGCAGCTGACAGAACTCAGCCTGGGCCAGGCCAAGAGCAACGAGCTTAGTCCACAGGTCTGTCAGTCGGTCAGTCGGCTTTGCCTCCAACAAAGTGTCTCCATATCCCATCTACATGTCTATCCATCTCTCTATTCATCCATCCAAACCTCCATCTTTTCATCCATCTGTCGGCCTATCCTTCTGTTTGTCAGTCTTATGGGTGTGTGAATCAGTCAGTAGTAAATCCTAAGAATGAAACATCCCAGTTTTTCAGAGAATAGCGTAATGCTAGCTCTGTTTCACAATAGTGTTGTGAGCGTCCTCGCTTCCCCACCCTCCTTCCAGAGGCCGATGCAGTGGGGCTGCACAGGGTCTGGGGACTATGTGGAGTTGCTGGGGGGGAATGGCGTGGACACCTCCAAGATTGTATCCCATGGCTGACCTCTGCTTGCTTCTCCCCCAGTGGACTGAGTGAGTCCACAAATCACCCCTTCAATACCCGCACCCAGTTATTCCATTACAGCATGAGACTATACCGTACTGCACTACACTGTACTGTTTTCGGCAATGCACTGCACCAAACTAACACTATACTTTTATTTCATAGCACTGTATTGTACTGTACTGCACTATACTATCCTAAACTATGAAAACTATAAAATAATTTAAAACATTTAATGACTGAACTCTACTGGATGAATTAGATCTGACCTTGATAGATACAGATACTAGATACTCCCGTGAAATCCCAGCGATCGATGCCAATGCTATTCAGAGCAACTCTAGACCAGACGGCTGTCCACCAATGTTGTGTGTCTTGGATAAATGTGTTTAAATGATGTTTTGGGATCCTCTCTGCAGCCCAGATGAGGATGGGCTGTGATAACTCGGTGGTGCGTCTGGTGTCCAGCGGGAACTACGTCAACCGCGTCTCCTTCCGCTACAGACTGCTGGGGCGCAGTGAGCAGCCCCAGGCCTCCGAGAACAGCCTGGACGACTTCTGCACTGTGGGATAAGATGTCTCTCTCTCACACACACACACACACACACACACACACACACACACACACACACACACACACACACACACACACACACACACACACACACACACAACACACACACACACACACACACACACACACACACACATGCACGCGCACGCAACACACACACACACACGCGCACACACACACACACACACACACACGCGCGCGCACACACACAAACACACGCACGCACGCACGCACGAACGCACACACACACAGGCATCTGCCTACAGACATGCACATACACACATGGACACACACAAACACAGGCATATGCACAAAGACATGCGCATACACACACATGCACAAACACACACGCACAATAGCACATAAATGTGTACACAAACACACACACATGCACGTGCACACGTGCACACACACACTCATGGATGGGTGTCGTTGCATTCTTCTGTAAATAAGAGTAATTTCATGACCACGTTGATATTTTCCTCTTTCCCATAATAAATACGTTATTTTGTTCCGCTCTATATTATATTTATATATTCTAATTATGTTATCTTGTGCCATTGCTATTCAAGCAGCGTTCCCATGAATCACATTTTCCCTGAAATAATTAATATAATATTGAATCTTCTTGTTTTCGTTATTTTTTATTTTATAAACTTTGGCAACAGAGTACAACTTTCTTCATTTTGTATTTGTTTCCGATTATTAATTTGATATATTGACTGTCTTCACTATTTAAAAAATAAATCTCAAATTGCATGAAGAGCACTTGTTGTCCCTTTCTGCAGACTTTTCCTAATTCCAGTTCATTGCACGCTACATGGCATTAGCCTATCTTAGGACGGGGCTGCTGTGGAACACTGGGTCACAGATGCCATACATGTTTTGAAGAAATGTTAAAATTTATATGCATATATATATATATATATATATCAATATAGTGGTAAAGATGATGCATTAGGAGGTTAATCTGAGGCTGCCATAGTTTATTCTTGAAATAATCTTATCTTAATGGAAACTCGTATGTGGAAGATTTCAGCAAACGATCAGTTCAATCCAACCATGTCTGTCACCGTTAATCAGGGCTCCCACCCTCAGTCGGCTCTCCCATTAAAAAATGCAACCTCCACATTGACAAAATAGAAGTACTTCTGAGCAAATACATGAAGAACTAATAGTCAGTAGTCTCTGTGCATGGGTGGAGCCTAAACATGGGAGGACATTCCTTCAGAAACCCCAAACATAAAGACGTTTCAGCTTCATCTGCTGATGAAGCTCAAACGTTGTTTCCCGGAATCTTCGGGAAACAACATTTACAGTGCATGTCGTTATCAGGGCTGAATTATAATGAATTCAAACGTCACCCTGGGTATGAGTTGTTTGTGGCAGCTTTAATGATTGTATGTGTAATGTGTGATTTAAATGGATACACATTTATGGTTATTTATAAATAAATAGAGAACACATACAAGGTCACTTACATTAAACCTACGCTTGAATACATCCACACATGCACTCACAAAAATGACCAACATAGCATATATATATGTACGTGTGAGTGTGTGTGTGCTTGTGTGTGCGGACTCTGAGTGTGTGTGTGTGTGTGTGTGTGTGTGTGTGTGTGTGTGTGTGTGTGTGTGTGTGTGTGTGTGTGTGTGTGTGTGTGTGGTGTGTTTGTGTGTGTGTGTGTGTGTGTGTGTGTGTGTGTGTGTGTGTGTGTGTGTGTGTGTGTGTGTGTGTGTGTGGTGTGTGTGTGTGTGTGTTTGTGTGTGTGTGTGTGTGTGCGTGTGTGTGCATGCAGTGTGTTTGTGTGTGTGTGGGCGTGTGTGTGTTTTTGTGTGTGTGTGTGTGTCTGTGTATGTGTGTGTGTTTGTGTGTGCATGTGTGTGTGTGTGTGTTGGTGTTGTGTGTTAGTGTGTCTGTGTTGTGTGCGTGTCGTGTGTGTGTTTGTATGCTGTGTGTGCTGTGTGTGTGGTGTGTGTGTGTGTGTGTGTATAGTGTGTTGTGTTGTGGTGTGTCTGTCTGTGTGTGTGTCCGTGTGTGTGTTTGTTATCTGGTGTGTGTGTGTGTGTGTGTGTGTGTGTGTGTTTTGTGTGTGCAGGCAAGCGTGTCTTTGTGCGACTTTGTACGTGTATACATGACTTTGTTTATGTGTTTGTGTGTGTGTGTTTGTGTCCGTGTGTGTGTGTGTGTGTGTGTGTGTGTGTGTGTGTGTGTGTGTGTGTGTGTGTGTGTGTGTGTGTGTGTGTGTGTGTGTGTGTGTGTGTGTGTGTGTGTTGTGTGTGTCGTGTGTGTGTGTTGCCAATGAATTAAAAATTTGTCCTTGGTGCATCACGCTAGCGCGGTTGAAGCGATAGTGTGTCCTGTGTTCTGTTTATTTATGTAATTTAATTAATCCAATCAGGTTTCCAGTCTGAAAAAGTCCTGTGGGGTTTCATCGGTGCCTTACTATTACAGCAATGTGTTTTTTTTTTCAAGGGGTTCAAACCAAGACCATTGACAAAATAAAGAACCTGCTGCCATTTTTTGTGCTTTTAAACTTGTCCAAAGCTGTGACTCTCACATGAATGTACAAAGTAACGTCAAAATGAGCGTTAGTCATTAGCATTAACCTTTCCAATACAACACTTCCTGCTGAGCTGTCAGCTCTGGGTTATGGTTATAGGTATTGAATAAACTGGTGTTCCTAATGGGATTACACAGCACAAGCCTCAGTGTGCTCTGATTCTCCCTCGACATCTTCCTAATCTGTATTTGCTTCCGATCTACACACAAAGAATTCCTCTCAAACCAGATCAGTCGTGGTTAATTCAATTAAAACCAACGGATGTCATATTTCATTCATTAAAAGATTATGAGGATTCTCGGCATGTGTCGGCTAATTCTTCCAAACAATCATCAGGCGATGTGGTATAATGAATGCTAATTATTGACCCGGAATAGACACCCAGAGAGGTCAATGTGGGTAAGGACTGGTAGGAGGGAGACATGTTGATTAACAAGGGGCAGAAATTATGTTTTGCTTAGGCTTGAACACCCTGGTAATGAGCGCACAGTGTGTAGCATCCTGCCACTCCCAGCAACTTCATCTACGAGCTTCAGAGATCTTATGCTCCAACGCGTCCTTATTCCAGTTATCTTTCTGGTTCTTCTCACTATGGCTGCTTGTTGTCGTTTTTCTGTTTCAATAAAGTTGTTGTTTTTTGTCTAACCCTTGGGAAAAACATTCAAATCCAAATAAGGACCTCAGAATGGTTCTGAAATAACATGGCATTAGCATATTAATTAGAAACCTATCGCAAACTGGGGATCATAGCGGTGAAGAGTCTCCTGTTAATGGAGTGCAGGCAGTGGGAGGGGAGTTTGTTAGGTTAAGTGTGGAAGTGAAGGCCAGTGGAAAGCACATATCATGTTCATATGCCAGGTATAAAAAATATACATTTGATATTCACCACAAATTTAATTTTCACAACAATTTCCTTCCATGGGAGTTGACATGTTTGATAGAAACGCCACCATTTCCTATAGAGAATTAAAAATGTATGAATATCCAGCCTCCTTATCTCCTAATCTTATCGAATGATGTGGATACACATGAGTGAACATAAGACATTTGTTTTAACATGGTCCCTTCTCATCCTCTAATCTAATAGCTCACTAGGGCTGGATCAGCACCAAAGACTGTCACCATTACAAATGATTTAGAGAGTTAAACACCTTCATGTGGTCGAGCTTTGCTTTCTAATATGCCCGCTGTTTTAAATGAATGGCAAAACACAAAGCTTATGCAGTGCAACCTTCATTTGTAATAAAATGTGTAAAATAAGTAAATATATATATATATATTATATATATATATATATATATATATATATATATATATATATATATATATATATATATATATATATATATAATACATACTATATATATTTGTATATATATAAAGCAGCTATTATGTAAGCTATATATTATATTTTGTATGATCTATTATTAGCTAGATGTAATAGGTAAAGACTGATTTGAAGTGTTTATGCTATTTGGTTATGAAAACGGCTTCTATCTTTCTATTGCAAAATGTAAAATAACAAGAATACATTGTGCAGTATCAGTTTCTTAAATATTTAAGAAGTAAATTAAAATGGTCAGCATTGAGACGTTATCTGTTTTGCTTGCTTAGACCTGCCTTCCACTGCCTTGACTAGTAATGCACCACTATTATAACGATCAAGCTCTCAGACACTATCCGTGACTTGCGTAA
>OLKM01003926.1:0-27710 GCA_900291075.1 Melanogrammus aeglefinus | reverse complement strand
TGCGGAAAAGTCCCGCAGGACTCTCCAGGGAGGCATTCCTCAGCCACGCTAGCCATTCTGGTGTCTGTGCTCACCAAGCCTCTTCTGTTTCCTGCCGCCGCAGCCTCTGCCTGTGAACTTCGTTTTTGGCGCCGATACTTGAAGAACGCAACCACGTCAATGAACAACAAAACACTTTCGCAGGAAAAAAAAAATCAAAAATTGAAAAAAAGGGAAAGGAAAAGAGAAAAAAAAAATACTACTGCCCTCTAATGGCGATCCCACCACTGCCACCAGTTGTAACGCAACCGAGCGCATGGTCAGATTTACACATTAAACTGTGGGCTTGGCCAAGAAGCAGACAGTAGTAGCTGTCGGACAAGGTTTTAATAAATTAAGGCTTTAACAATTTTTGTTCAAGCGGTTGAAGGTCCAAAAAAAACATAAAAAATTGCCAAAAATAGGGAAAAGGAATTATTAAACAAAGAAATTACAAAAAATTAATGAACTTCTAAAACTTCAGTTCATACCTCTGCATTAAAACTTCCATTACTCCTCAGAGGTGTCACCCACTGCGCCACTGCCAGGACCCTAACCCGAACCAACATTGCAACAAAAACACCAGGGGAGACATATACAAGGCGGCCAGCCACCATTACAATTAGACAGGGGAACATTCGACAGATGCAACTGTGACCACAACAACAAAACAAAACTCTTGAGACCAACCACATACCTTGCACCTGCCCTTATTTAAACAATTTACACTATTAGTTGACGCGTTTCAGTTAATTAAACATACAGAAGGGAAATTGGCCACAGAACGGCTTGATCACGGCCGATTCCCCGTGGGGAACTCCCCCCATAGTCAATTCGCTGTTAGGTCCGGACTTAGTTCCGCCCGGAACCAAATATCCCCGTTCCCTGATTCTCTCGCGCACCTTTGCCGTTCGACGCAGGGCCGCACAAAGAACCACAAGGTGTTTAATATTTCCCATCTAATTTCGCTTATTTTACAAGCTACGCAAGCGTGGCGCCCTACTTACTCACTGAAAATAAATATGTGCCGAAAATGCATTGAGGTAACGTTACTTGTTTTGTCCATCTCTATAACAAGTTAAAATGTCCATTGACGTTGTTGCAAACACTCGCAAACTAAGTGCCACTCTTTGTGTTGTTATCAGTATAAATGTTAGGCGTTGCTTGTGGAATGTTAAACAGCTCTGACGGGAGGCCAGCACGAGTGCGAGCCGGGCCACTTTCTCCTGTCGCGTCCTCGTGGACGCTCAACCCTCCCCACCTCTGGGTCTCACTCCGGCAGCGGGAGAGGAAGTCTGGCCGGTGTGTTGTCTCGTCAGGAAACGTGACTGAGGTGAGAACCGGTATGGCTGCATGATGGACAGTTGGTACCAGCGGTGTGATCCGGGCATTGGAAAATCACGCATGCGGTTCCATCCACTTCAATGGTCGGTGGTCTGTTCTCCAGGAGGAACTCGCCCCAAGAGGTCAGCTACCTGAAAGCATCACGGGCCCATTTGACCGCCAGGCACGTCCTTCTCGACCGTTGGAGTAAGCGAACTCCCTCCGAAACAGCTTTCGGCTGATGGTATGCCCCGGGATGTCGATTGACCTTGGTGTCACCCTGCAGCAGCACCGGCTCCTACTCCTGTGTTAGAGAAGCGTCATCGCACACAAAACTGCTGGTCAAAGTTAGACATCGCAGTGACAAAACAGGCTCATAACTAAGGCAGTTCGTGGATGTCTTTGAAAGGGCCATCCTGGCCTCCTCAGACCATCGGACTTGGACTGGACAGCTCTTCCGTGTTAGGTCCTGTAAGGGCAGCCGCCCCTGACAGAAAAGGTTTGGGCACCCAAACCTCCCTTGTACCATCCTGCCCATACCCAGGAAAGATCGCACCTTGAGTCTTTTGTTCGAGGCAGGGGGACATGTTCTGGATGGCTTCCAGCTTCTGCACCTGTGGCTTTATGACCCTTTCCACCGATCACAGAGCCCAGCATACTCCGTTTCTCTGCGCTTCGGCAACGCACCATTGGCCAGATTGATGGTTAAGAGCCTGCAGCCTCAATCCTCTGCAGCACATCCTGAAGGTTGTTGCAGAATGCTCCTCCCAGGCATGAACTGTTAAACGATAACATCATCTAAATTACCCCGCCCCCGCATAGCCATTGGTTCCCGGGAGCACCTGAAATCCATCAAGGTCTCTGAAAGTTGCCGGGGGCTCCATGCAACCCAAAAAAATAGCATCACCGAGAAGGAACAGGCCCCACGGGTCCGGAAGGCGGTTAGCTCTCTGGGCAGCCCCGTCACTGAGGGGGACCTGCCAATAACCCTTTTTTTTAGGTCCCAATTGTCCCGTCACCCACTTGCAAGCGCCCAGACAGTCGATTCAAGCCTCATCGATTCTCGGTGTCGGATGAATCGAACTTTGAGTACCAAATTGAGGGTACCTGAAATCGACACAGAACCTCAAGGTTCCAATCCTTTTTTGGCACTAACACGACCTGACTGCACCCAATCGCTCTTGGATGGCTCAACGATGCCCATGGAACTTCATCTCCTCCACTTCCTTCTTTCAGAGCAGCAAGGGAGACGCTCAGGGGTGCGGTAACTTCATGCGGCGGGGAACCGCGCCCGGCGCACAGGGTGATGTGATGATGGTCCACCAGCATGGTGCGGCCTGGCTTCTCTTCTGAACAAGGCGGGACTGCAAAGACGGTGGACATCAGCTTGCTGAGCAGGGGAGAGGTGACTGAGGTTGAGGGCGCCCTCTTGATGGTGACGGTAGGTTACTGCTCCTCCACACTTCATCCTCATACTGCACACGCCGGATCATGAGCACATCAGCACTCGGGTTGGGTCTCTCACACCACTCCTTTCAAGAGATTTGATGTGCAGCACCCGTCTGGAACTCTTTTTTCCCAGCTTGGCAACCTCATAAGTGTGGAGCCCAGCTTGCGAATGACTTGGAAAGGCCCCTGCCAACTTTGCCAGCAGCTTACTGTTGTCACTGGGCAGCATCACCAGCACCTTGTCTTCCAGCTTTGGAAACTTTCTGGCTTTGGCTCTCTGGTCGTGAGTACGTCCTCTGTCGTTGTTGCGCCTGTTCAAGGTTTCTGCTTGAGCCAGCTCCGCCATGCTCTTTCAGCTTCTCCCGCATCTCAAGCACATAGGTGAGGCTGTTTCTGAGACTGGGGAACCTGCTCTTCTCCCATCCCAGGCTCCTTCAGCAAGCGACAGGGGGCGCCACGCACATCACGGCCATAAAGCAGGCTCGAATGGAGGAATATTCCCGTTGGAGGCCTGTGGGGACTTCACCGATAGGCACAAAGAGAACATACGGGAGCCAGGTTGTCCCAGTCAGTCGCCGGTTTCGCTGACAAAACTTTTTCAACATCTGTGTGAGGTCTGAATTAAAGCGTTCAGTTAAACCCATCAGTCTTGCGGATGATAAGGGGTAGTCCGTATGCGCCTGATTCCCTAAACAAACTATAAGCCTGCTTTTAAGGAGCCTTTGACATAAAGTTGGACCCCCTGATCTGTGAGTATGGGCCCTAGGAAACCCACCCTTGAGAAGAGTTGCATGAGACAGGTAGCTACTGTTAGGCTTTTAACTGCTTTCAGTGCAAACACTTCAGGATACCTAGTGGCATAGTCTGTGATGACCAACATAAAGCGATTCCCAGCCTTGCTACGCTCAAGGGGGCCCACAACATCCATCCCCAACTGTTCAAACGGTGTTCCCACTATCGGAAGGGGCTCTAATGGGACCTTAGGGGGACATCTACTGGCTGTTTTCTGACATTCAGGACAAGTCTTACAAAACTCTGCAATGTCTTTGGTCATCTTGGGCCAGTAAAAATGACGACTGACTCGGGCAATGGTTTTTCTGTCTGCCTAAATGGCCTGCCCAGGGGACAGGAGTGGCTTAACTCAAGGACTAAGTCTCTAACCTTCTGTGAGGAACCACCATCCTTGCTTCCAGCCTCCCCCTTTTGTACAGTACCCCATTTCTGAGTGAAAACCCATGTCCCGTTCTGCTCTCCCCCATTATCACTGAGCTGCTCTTCCTTCTGAAGTCTGCTGGTATAGTGGGCTAATGTCTGGATCCTGTTGTTGCAACAATCCCATATCCTGTGGAATCTCTATAGGCACTTCAAGCTGTTCTGGGCAAGCCTCCTCCTGACTGTGAGCCACCCCAAACTGAAACTTCTCCTGCCTCTTCTGCCTCTTAGACTTCCTTGTCTTTCCCGGTTGAGCCTCAATCTCACTGTCATACCATGGCAATGCTGCCAGTGGCATCTCTATCTCTTTTTCCTTAGCCATTGCCCTGGTCACTGTTACATTACACTCATTTTTAACAGGTACTAGGTCAAACAAGATAGGAAAAATCCTGCCCTAAGATCATCGTGATATGGCACAAATCGTCTACCACCCCAACCTCTAGTAGTAAGTTTTTGTCCTAGAACCTCAACCTGTACACTAAGCCGTTTGGATATGACCTTTCATCCCCATGAACACAGCGTAATTGCGTCACCACAGTGTAGTTCCTAACGTGAGCTGGGACCAAGTCAGCGGACACTAAGGACTGCATACTACGCCGTTTCTACCAGTGCAACTAACCCTCCTGCCCATTCAGGACTACAGTGTAGCAGTGGAGAGCTATGTGTTTCTTGGGGGAGCTACCTCTAGGCACAGTACAAATGTTAGCTTGATTGTCTGGGTTATTGGGCATTTTTGGCCTTAATATGCCCTTCCTGTCCACACTGATAACACACTGGGGCCTTGGGGCTACTAAACTTAGTAAGGCGCTGTTTGAACGGACCACCCTTATCAAACGCAGACTTACCCTCACTGCTGGTCTGCCTGGGTGCTGGAGGCTGACGCAGGGGTCTGTTGTGGACTCTCTGCCCCCTTTCCATTTGGCATACGTCCAGGCCTGGCTTCTGCGACGAGCTGACACAAAGACGTCGGCCAATGAAGCGGCCTCAGCAGCAGAGCCAGGGTTGCGCTCCCGTATCCACACCTGTAGCTCAGGAGACATGAGGCGGAGGAACTGCTCAAGAATGATTGTTTCCCCGATCTGCTCTTTGGTATGGTTTCGAGGTTGCACCCAACGTTGGTAAGAGTCTCGAAGACGAACATACAGCTCCTTGGGGGTCTCCTCTTCACCCACCTGGGCTTCCCGGAATTGGAGTCGATCCGTCTCCTGGTTGATGTCGTACTTGTCCAGGATGGCTGCCTTCAGCTGTTCATACTCCAAGGCATCTTCGTGATCCATGCTGACATAAGCAGCCCTAGCCTTGCCCGTCAGGAGGGGCGCTAATCTAACAGCCCAGTCAGTTGTCGGCCACTGACACGCCACAGCTACTCGTTCGAAAGTAATAAGTAATGCTCAATGTCATCACTGTCATTCAGACACTGGAGTTTGAGATCTCGCTCTACCTGTCCTCTGACTGGCCTACTTGGAGGTGGTAATCCTGGTGGGGGAAATCTCGGTGGTGGTATTAGTCGACGGCCTTGGTCTGGCCCATCTTGGCTACTACTGGCGCTGGAGATGGGGCGTCCTCCAGGATCTGGAGTGGTCCGGTCATACACCTCCCGCTGCAGAAGGCCGAATTGGTGCTGCACGGTCTTCCACTGTCGGGACGCCTCCTGCTCCATCCGCACTTCCCGCACATGCTGCTGCGCTAGATGGGTGCGGAAAAGGTCCCGCAGACTCTCCAGGGAGGCATCCTCAGCCACGCTAGCCAATTCTGTGTCGTGCTCACCAGCCTCTTCTGTTCCTGCCGCCGCAGCCTCTTGCTGTGACTTCTTTTTTGGCGCCATACTGAAGAACGCACCACGTATGAACAACAAAAACACTTTCGCAGGAAAAAAAAAAATCCAAAAATTGAAAAAGGGAAAAGAGAAAAAAAAAATACTACTGCCCTCTAATGGCGATCCCACCACTGCCACCAGTGTAACGCAACCGAGCGGGGTCGTTTACACATAAACTGTGGGCTTGGCCAAGAAAGCAGAGGCAGTAGTAGCTTCGGACAAGGTTTTAATAAATTAAGGCTTTAACAAATTTGTTCAAGCGGTTGAAGGTCCAAAAAACATAAAAAATGCAAAAAATAAGGAAAAGGAATTTTAAACAAGAAATTTACAAAAAATTAATTAACTCTAAAACTTCAGTTCATTACCTCTGCATAAACTTCCATTAACTCTCAGAGGTGTCACCCACTGGCCACTGCCAGACCCTAACCCGAACCAACATGCAACAAAAACCAGGGGAGACATATACAAGGCGGCCAGCACCATTAACAATAGACAGGGGAACATTCGACAATCAACTGTGACACCAACAACAAAACAAACTCTGAGACCAACCACATACCTTGCACCTGCCCTTATAAACATTACACTATTAGTTGACGTTCAGTTAATTAAACATACAGAAGGAATTTGCCACAGACGGCTTGATCACGGCCGATTCCCGTGGAACTCCCCCCATAGTTCAATTCGCTGTTGGTCCGGACTTAGTTCCGCCCGGAACCCAATATCCGCGGTCCCTGATTTCTCTTCGGCATCCTTTGCCGTCGACGCAGGAGCCGCACAAGAACCCACAGGTGTTTAATATCCCATCTATTTCGCTACGCAAGCGTGGCGCCCTACTTACTCACGAAAATAAATATTGTGCGAAATGCATTTGAGGTAAACTTACTTGTGTTTTTGTCATTCTTATAACAAGTTAAAATGTCCATTGACGTTGTGCAAACACTCGCAACGTAAAGTGCCACTCTTTGTGTGTTATCAGTATAAATTGTAGTGCGTGCTTGTGGATATTAAACAGCTGACCGGGAGGCCAGACGAGTGCCGAGCCGGCACTTCTCCTGTGCGGTCCTCTGGACCGTCACATAGGGTTAGGGTTAGGTTAGGCCTAGGATGACAGCCGGTCAGAGGGGTCAGATGCGATGTGGTAAGCCTCTCAAGTGAATTGTATAGAGTTTAGGCTAACAGATATAGATATTCGATATTCCAAAAAATAATAAAGAATATTATAACTTCAGAATAATCTGGCGGGCCAGATATTATGTCTTGCGGGCCAGTTCTGGCCCACGGCCTGCCAGTGGCCGACCCCTGCTGTGGGGTATCACGTGGGCTACAGGTTCAGGCGGCAGCACGTCGACTCTGTAACTTGTTCTCTGGTCTTATCAAGTGGAAAGACAATTTAAAGGAAGGTGACTTGGTGAGGTTGTTGCATAAAGTAACACAATGTGAACTAAATATGTGAGAATAATAACTAAACATGGCATTAAAATATTGCCTCACTGAATCATTTGTGTTTAAAGGTGATTTGTCGGATTCACAATCAGCTCGGGGGAAACAGCCTGTCTGTTAGTTCAACTAAAGAAGTGATGCGTCAAAAGCTGTATTTGAAATCACATGCTGTTGTGTTTCCGTGACTACAAGCAATGATCGTGTGGAGTGGGGGTGTGGACCTTGTTTTGTGGTTCGTAGTGTGAGAACCAGTGAGTGAGTATTACATGTGGTTTGACATTTCACTTTGAACCAGTGACATCCGTTTTACAACAATAAACCGCCAGTGATGCAAACCCTGGAGCAACAGCATCAACAAAACATACAAGATATTTAATTTTAACCTACCTTCAATTTGTAAACACAAACCTTTATTGTTCAGTGCCAGCAGGGGGTGGCACAGACCTAAACTAAGACTGGAGGCTACATGCTGTCACTGTGTACACTGACAGACTGTCAGAGAGAGAGAGAGAGAGAGAGAGAGAGAGAGAGAGAGAGAGAGAGAGAGAGAGAGAGAGAGAGAGAGAGAGAGAGAGAGAGAGGAAGAGAGAGAGAGAGAGAGAGAGAGAGAGAGAGAGAGAGAGAGAGAGAGAGAGAGAGAGAGAGAGAGAGAGAGAGAGAGAGAGAGAGAGAGAGAGAGAGAGAGAGAGAGAATGGAATTGACAGAAATCATAAGCATCATCATTGAGTCTTTCTCACACGGGTTTGCCATCAGAGTTTCCATTCCACGCAGTCCTCCTTACATCTGACCAGTTCTGTAGAGCTCTCCACTCCTGCTTCCTTCCTTAGTTTGTCCTCGTACGTTGGTGTGGGACGCCCTTAGTCGGTGCAGGTGTGTTGGCTCCCAGAGCACTAGCTTGCTTGATAACAATGTGCTCTAGATAACAATGTGTTCTAGATAACAATGTGTTCTAGATAACAATGTGTTCTAGATAACAATGTGTTCTAGATTATTCCTGATAGATAACCAAGTGAATCAGGTATTTTTCTTGAAAGTTAATGAATGAGCATCCTAACTCTGACCCCAAAGTGTTCTCCAATAGACTCCAACAAAAGACAGCGGAAACTTCAAATAGTAATACAATACAGGGCAAGCCCAGTGGCTGTGGAGGCCGCCTGCCTTACACAGCCCTGGATCAGAGGACGGGGACACAGGGACGAGTTCTGGAGAAGGAATTCTCTAGAAGAAAATGGTGCTCACAAGGTAAACAACATGGCAGGTGTTTAGAGTGGCAAAACCCAGTGACAAAAGATAGAACTACATTAGATCTTAGCATCACGGTCCAAACAGCCTTAAGGCACAACAGCTGCATGCTCAATGTACGTTCATAAAAACCTGAGCCTCGACAACGTAACAAGGGCACCCAAAATGACTGGGGACCCCCAATCTGTTTATCTTTAAGAGTCTCCGTGAAGCCCTGTGGAATATAGGAGTGCCCCGATTATGGGCAGTCGGCCTGTTCAGCGACTCACTCTGCTGCATGTTGAATACAAGCAGAAGTTAATTAGGATTCTTCAGTTAATTACTAAAACACCCCCTTGGTGATCCCCCCCCCTCGTATTGAACGGCAGCGCTTCTAAGAACATTTAATTAGCCACTTTTAATTTCCTTCTCGCCTACTCCTTTCTCGTCACAATTGAGCCTTTGAACAGTAATATGAAGTATAATCAGTACTCTAATCATTAATAGGAAGTATCTCTAATCAGTAATATGAAGTATAATCAGTACTCTAATCATTAATAGGAAGTATCTCTAATCAGTAATATGAAGTATAATCAGTACTCTAATCATTAATAGGAAGTATAATCAGTACTCTAATCAGTAATAGGAAGTATAATCAGTACTCTAATCAGTAATAGGAAGTATAATCAGTACTCTAATCAGTAATATGAAGTATAATCAGTACTCTAATCAGTAATAGGAAGTATCTCTAATCAGTAATATGAAGTATAATCAGTACTCTAATCAGTAATAGGAAGTATCTCTAATCAGTAATATGAAGTATAATCAGTACTCTAATCAGTAATAGGAAGTATAATCAGTACTCTAATCAGTAATAGGAAGTATAATCAGTACTCTAATCAGTAATAGGAAGTATAATCAGTACTCTAATCAGTAATAGGAAGTATAATCAGTACTCTAATCAGTAATAGGAAGTATAATCAGTACTCTAATCAGTAATAGGAAGTATAATCAGTACTCTAATCAGTAATAGGAAGTATAATCAGTACTCTAATCAGTGATATGAAGTATAATCAGTACTCTAATCAGTCATATGAACTATAATCAGTACTCTAATCAGTAATAGGAAGTATAATCAGTACTCTAATCAGTCATATGAACTATAATCAGTACTCTAATCAGTAATAGGAAGTATAATCAGTACTCTAATCAGTAATAGGAACTATAATCAGTACTCTAATCAGTAATAGGAACTATAATCAGTCTTATGAACTATAATCAGTCAAATTAACTATAATCAGTCAAATGAACTATAATCAACTCTCCCCCCGCCTCCAACCTAAGACTGAAACACAAAATCCACATTCTGCTACCAGTGATGAAGAGGAGTGGACCAGTGATGAAGAGGAGTGGACCAGTGATGAAGAGGAGTGGACCAGTGATGAAGAGGAGTGGGCCAGTGATGAAGAGGAGTGGGCCAGTGATGAAGAGGAGTGGACCAGTGATGAAGAGGAGTGGGCCAGTGATGAAGAGGAGTGGACCAGTGATGAAGAGGAGTGGACCAGTGATGAAAAGTAGTGGACCAGTGATGAAGAGGACTGGACCAGTGATGAAGAGGACTGGACCAGTGATGAAGAGGACTGGACTAGTGACGGGAGGACTGTACCAGTGATGGGAGGACTGGACCAGTGATGAAGAGGACTGGACCAGTGATGAAGAGGACTGGACCAGTGATGGGAGGACTGGACCAGTGACGGGGAGGGCTGGACCAGTGATGAAGAGGACTGGACCAGTGACGGGAGGACTGGACCAGTGACGGGAGGACTGGACCAGTGACGGGGAGGACTGGACCAGTGACGGGGAGGACTGGACCAGTGACGGAGTGGACCAGGACCCCAGGCGGCCACAGAACAGCAGACAGGTTCACATTCAGGCCATGCATTTTTCTTCTTTAAGTAACCAGTCAGTTCATAAGCTGTCAGTTAATAAGCAGCCAGTTCATGAGCAAATGTTTGGTGTTTTAAATGTAGTGCCTTACTGTTTAACTGCTTACAGATGCAGGCCCACTTTGCTTACATAACTGTATTGCGCATTTGTGAACATTGGATATTGGCCAAGTTATGTTGGCTTGAATACCGTGTTGATGGATACCTCATGAGCCATGGGCAGAAACATGAGATATGAATGACATTCCTCCTCCTCCCGGCCTTAATACAAGCATCATTTCAACTAATAACAAAATAAACTGACAGTGCGGTGAATGTGTCTTGTTCTTTAGTCCTTACTGACTTTGGAGGTTGACCTACATGGTCTTGGTTCTACTAGCTCAGCTCTGTGAGCAGCAGACTGGAGTCGTTCTCTATTGGTCTTGTAGGTGTTGCTGGATATGCCGAAGGAGGGCTAGGCTGGGAGCAAAGTTATGGCCTGCAAGGTTACAATAAAAAGTCCATGGGATTTCTCTGTTCTTCATTGCAGTACCCAGTCCAGGGCGGAAGAGTAGTGCTGACTTCCCACATCCCTGGTGGTCTCCAGAGTCTACTGGGATACCTGTGCGGCTTGAACCTACAGTGCAGAAGATCTGTGGAGGACGTCTGAAGGTCCACCTGAGGCTGTCACCGTGGATCCTTTCAGAAGCTCTCTGGGGGCCAATGACCTGATGATGTACCTGGGGACAAGGTCTGTTCTGTGCACACACACACTAAGGGGCAATGCAAGAGATAAAAGGTACGAAAGCACCAACCCAGACTTAGGCCTTCAAGTTTATTTCTCTGGTGTCATCGCCAAATGAAGAACAGAATACCTACAGATAATTGCATCTAACAAATGCAATAAATAATGGATCTGCAGAAGATGATTCCATGCCGACGCTCCATCCTGTCCATTCTGCTTTGGGATAGCTATCCGCTAAATCTGCAAATTGTTTTTCTAAAAGTAATTACTGGTCTAATTAATAAAGATATTGGAGGTCAAACCTCTAGTGTCTATAAGTGAGATGACTAAATATAACATACAACACATAATAAGCTTACACATTAGCATTCTCCTCATTATAGAATTAACTTATGATCCACAACTAACATCCTCGTCAAACAGTACAGATCATCCTTCGCTCCGTCAAACATGCTATCAAAGCCAAACATTCAGTACGATCTGTTGGAATTGTCACAATGCTTTTTCAAAACATGAGGCCAAGCTTAAGGAACAATGAAGCATGGACCAGGTTAACATTCACTACAATGAATATTTCAGCAGACTTTCTGTCAGTCCCCGGCCTCGTCCATTGATCTGGCTGATAAGTTAGTCCTTAGTTTTTATCAGTTGGTTCTAGCTCATCAATTAGTTCAAGACAGTCCTTGACCTGTACTCACATCTCTGCCTTCACCTCAAAAGTCCCAAATGAAACTAAATACATAACATGACAACGGACAACAATGAGCCTCTGAACAGGATTGATGTACAGATCAGAGGACCTTTGGGACGATTATCAAAAATACACATTGTTTACATTAAGCTCATACAGGCAACACAACACTGTAAGGAGGAAGGGAAAAATAAGATCCTCTTAAAAAATAGATTGACTTTGCCGTAGACCTATATAAACTGTCTCCATAGTAATCAAAGGCACTGTCTTCCCTGCTCGGACCCCTCTCATTCAAAACCAACGTATACCCTACCTACCCTACACCTCATCTACCCCATACCCTACCTACCCTACACCTCATCTACCCCATACCCTACCAACCCTATATCCTACCTACCCTATACCCCATCTACCCTATACCCTACCCACCTTATACCCTACCCACCCTATACCCCATCTACCCCATACCCTACCTACCCTATACCCCATCTACCCTATACCCTACCTACCCTACCAACCCTATACCCCACTACCCTATACCCCATCTACCCTATACCCCACCTATCACCCTACCAACCCTATACCTCATCTACCCTATACCCTACCTACCCTACACCTCATCTACCCCATACCCTACCAACCCTATATCCTACCTACCCTATACCCCATCTACCCTATACCCTACCTACCCTACCAACCCTATACCCCACTTACCCTACACCCCATCTACCCTAAACCCTACCCACCTTATACCCTACCCACCCTATACCCCATCTACCCCATACCCATCTAACCCTATAACCTGCCTACCCTAAACCCTACCCACCTTATACCCTACCCACCCTATACCCCATGTTAAGCAGACCATGATGTGGGTCGTGTTGCCATGGTTTCCTGAAGCAGAGTAGCATGGCACAGCACCCTGTTCCACACACAGAGAGCTCTGGAGAACTCTGGGGTCAAAACGCTGAGCACAAGAATCCCAAGAACTCAGAGGTGTCCTGGAGGCCTGAGGGACGACCTTCCAACCCACACCTCCATCTCCCGTTGCTGTGCTTGGTGTTTCCTCAACTGTGAACTAGGATCTATTGAACTATGTGTATACCGCTTCCTACTGAGGCAATATCATGCTAGGAAGTCAAACAAGTCATTTGCACCGTAGAAAAAATATCCATGCAATTAAACACGATTCTGGCTTTGCACCAGAATTTAATTGAGTGATGAAATATAAAATCAAACACAGAACAGGACCAACCCTTATGTGCTCATGAGGTATACAGAAACGGCTGAATATCATAACTAAACCCAACGCAACAATGTTGAAGGTACATTTAACATGCAAGACCAATAAGTAAACATTGAGTTAGGAGTGCAACCAACCACCTCTTGATACCTTTTGTTCCCACAGGGTGCCCACTAGGGCTGTCAAAATTGCTCAAAAATGACATTCGAATGTTCGTTTTGAAAAAAATCACGAATTCGAACTATTCGAATATCTGGTTGCCTATTTTACGCAGTTGCCGTCAATATGTCAATAATGCGACAAAACCATGGTTCAAATTAGCGGGATATATATATATATCCTAAAAACAGCCCAGTAACGTGGAGGCCTAATCATGAAAAGCCACAACTTTGTATGGCTTGCATTTTCACCACCACACCCTGCAAGCCGCGCAAACTATAGTAATCTGAAGAAGACGCCCGCTTCTGAATGTTACAAAGTATGCTAGTTGGTAACGTTCCTTGCTTTGCTTACCATTTATCGAGAAGGCCTATTAAAATCGATAAAGAAAAAAATGCATGTCGCCTACGTCTTTCACCATGTCAGCGAAAGGGCAAGCACTACGCACCGTTCGGATTCATGGGAAAAAAAAAGCTGTCTCGGACTTTGCCGAGAAACTCACCCCGGGTGCGCCGTGGACAGATGTGCCCCCGCATGTTGCTGGTTGTCGAGTGGTAGGCCAATTCAACTTTGCACAGCTTGCAAATAACCTTATGCCTTGGCTCAACAATTTTTCCCGCTGAGCCCAAAAGCCAAAAAACCTCCCCACACGGCACTTGTAAGGTTGCGGGGGGTTATGATCTCCCTCCCCCGACTCTGATGCACAGCCGCGACGTGTTCTGTATTTTCAGCCATTTTTCATCTGATAACGGTTTTTCATATATAAATCATGACGTAGCTGTTTTTGGTTTTTGCGTTGCTGTGATTGGTTTACATTTCCCGGGTATGTGTGCGTATGCGTACAGTACGTACAGTATCAGATCACGTACAACTTCCCGCGCACATGCACGTACAGTAGTAGCCTATCAGATTACGCTGTAGGCCTACAGTAGCCTATCAGATTACTTTGTACAGTATGTGTTCTATGTTTGCCGTCTCGTTGGAGAGTTGCTGGTGGGCGGCGGGCTTTCGCTGGGCATTTCCTTACTTTAAAACGAGGGACATCGCGAACAGACAGAAGCTCATTCACAAAGCAGATAGAGGCGCTTGTACCGCGGGAGTGTTTTTTCACATTCGAATATTAATTTTCACGTTCGAATTCGCGTTTTTGGATACATATTCGAACGAATATTCGAACCTCGAATATTCGTTGACAGCCCTAGTGCCCACATATTCTGTGTTCCACACAGCCCACTGCCTCACTAGGAGCATCAGAAGGTCTCTGCTCCAATTCAATCCCACCCTGGTGGAGGGACGTTTTGACATCGCAGAGAGCTACAACATATCCGTGAAGTCACAGAAAGGGGGATTTGTCTAACGGCAACAGGCTGGAGACAAAGCCTGGGGGGCGACCCACGTTACAAAATAAAAGCCAGGCATGGCTGGGTAAAGGCATGGCGTGACTCTTGAGACCGGAGGGCAGGTACTTGGCCTTCACACTTCAAAGACAAGGAAAAAACAACACGCTACACAAGTCTGGCACTTTAACCTCCCATGAAGTGCGTATCACTCCTCCAGGATGGGTTTGGAGTGTGTATCACTCCTCCAGGATGGGTTTGGAGTGCGTATCACTCCTCCAGGATGGGTTTGGAGTGCATATCACTCCTCCAGGATGGGTTTGAAGTGCGTATCACTCCTCCAGGATGGGTTTGGAGTGTGTATCACTCCTCCAGGATGGGTTTGGAGTGCGTATCACTCCTCCAGGATGGGTTTGGAGTGTGCATCAGTCCTCCAGGATGGCTTCTGGGGGCGGGTACCCGAACAGCGTGAAGTCCGGCTGGTACAGTTGGTACAGCCTCCTCTGGGCCTCCAGCGGCACGGCGCTGAACCAGTCCGCCAGGGAGTGTCCGGCGGACTGGTTCCCGCGTGCGGCGGGGAACTGCACCACGTTGTCCACCTTGAGCTGTCGCAGCAGCTGCTCAGCGTCCTCCTCCAGAGTCTCCAGGTGGCCCACGAAGTCATACTGGATCTGGCAGGGGTGGCAGAGACGGTACACCTGCTGCCAGTGCTCGTTGAAGGGCGCCTCCTTCTCCGTGTCGGGGTCCAGCAGGTACTGGACGAACTGGGGAAAGGAGGGGTGGATGCCCACGGCCCCCGCCTCCGCCGCCAGGGCCGGAGGCGTGGGTTGGTGGCCGTAGCGACGCAGCATGGCCTTGGCGTACCGGTTGTAGAAGTCGTCGTTGGTCTCCAGGAACTTGTTGCGGAAGGCGGAGATGAGGCGGACAAAGGGGTCCCTCACGAACAGGAACTTGGTGTACTTCTTCAGCTTCACCTGCAGCACAGGTGGAGAGTGGAGGGGGTCTCATGGATTCAAACACCTCCATCCAAGGGATACAAAAATACATTTGAAATACACAGAAACTTATTTTATCGTATGAAAGGTTCAAAGTAATTAAAGTAAAAGGCCATGCTGTTTGATGCCGTTAGCCCCACCAGCAGAGCATCCCCAGGCTGGGGGTACACCGGGGGGGTACACTGACCTTCATAAGGTGATGGGAGAACTTCCCGTAGCGATGCCTGAACTTGCTAAAGGTGAGGTGGGAGCTGAGGTTGTGCACCATGCTGCGGGGGATGGCCTGGGGGTCCGTGTATGGCGCCCCGTCCTGCAGCACGCTCTCGCTCAGGATGATCATCAGCCGCTTCCAGTTGGTGCACGCCACCTGGTGGCGCGGAGGGGGAACGCAGGGACAACACGGCATTATCCATTTGAAGTCTATGGGGTTGGCATCGAAGAAAATAGTCAAAAATAAACCTCTGCCGTTTTAATATTGTTCAGACTTTTTACAATGACTGCTGTTTGAATACTGATCCAGGGGACCTCTCAGCGGCCGCTGTCACCATGGGAACCGGCGGCCACGCCAGGCCTACCTTGGGCACGTAGCAGAAGATGATCCCGTGGCGGTCGTCCACGATGAGGTGGTCCAGAGCCTGGTTGGGGATGTCATCGAACAAGCGTTTCTTCCCGGGGAACAGCACACTGTCCTCTGCACACGCCTCCTGCAGCCTCCGCCGTCGCTGCTCCTGGGGGTGATGGAGCCGTTCAGCAAGGGAGAGGAGCAGGAGCAAACAGGCATTATACAAAGGGTTAGGGTTAGGGTTAGAGTTAACCCTACAAAGGGTTAGGGTTAACCCTACATAGGGTTAGCGTTAATCTTACATAGTTAGAGTTAACCCTACATAGGGTTAGAGTTAACCCTACATAGGGTTAGAGTTAACCTTACATAGAGTTAGAGTTAACCTTACATAGAGTTAGAGTTAACCCTACATAGAGTTAGAGTTAACCTTACATAGAGTTAGAGTTAACCTTACATAGAGTTAGAGTTAACCCTACATAGGGTTAGAGTTAATCCTACATAGAGTTAGAGTTAACCCTACATAGGGTTAGAGTTAACCCTACATAGGGTTAGAGTTAACCCTACATAGAGTTAGAGTTAACCCTACATAGGGTTAGAGTTAACCCTACATAGGGTTAGAGTTAACCCTACATAGGGTTAGAGTTAACCCTACATAGGGTTAGAGTTAACCCTACATAGGGTTAGAGTTAACCCTACATAGAGTTAGAGTTAACCCTACATAGGGTTAGAGTTAACCCTACATAGAGTTAGAGTTAACCCTACATAGGGTTAGAGTTAACCCTACATAGGGTTAGAGTTAACCCTACATAGGGTTAGAGTTAACCCTACATAGGGTTAGAGTTAACCCTACATAGAGTTAGAGTTAACCCTACATAGGGTTAGAGTTAACCCTACATAGGGTTAGAGTTAACCCTACATAGGGTTAGAGTTAACCCTACATAGAGTTAGAGTTAACCCTACATAGGGTTAGAGTTAACCCTACATAAGGTTATGTCTAAATTATTTTCAGACATTTTGCCGTTGTCGACGGGGGCGGGGGGGGGGGGGGGGGTTGAGACGTGGTCTGTGGTGTCACGGGGCCACTGGACCCAGCTGCCTCTTTTTTCTCGGGCCTATTATGGGCCAGTTCCCTGATGGGCGTAGGCCCCTGATGGGCGTAGGCCCCTGATGGGCGTAGGCCCCCGGATGGGCGTAAGCCCCGGATGGGCGTAAGCCCCTGATGGGCGTAGGCCCCTGATGGGCGTAGGCCCCCGGATGGGCGTAGGCCCCCGGATGGGCGTAGGCCCCCGGATGGGCGTAGGCCCCCTGATGGGCGTAGGCCCCCTGATGGGCGTAGGCCCCCGGATGGGCGTAGGCCCCCGGATGGGCGTAGGCCCCCGGATGGGCGTAGGCCCCCGGATGGGCGTAGGCCCCTGATGGGCGTAGGCCCCCTGATGGGCGTAGGCCCCTGATGGGCGTAGGTAAGGCCGTGCATTAAGGCGGCCTTGGCTCTGAGCGCCCTGCGGCCGGTGGTCCGTTCTATCAGCTGAGGCTGCTGAGGAGCGGCGGACCTGTCTCTGCTGCAGCTCAGCAGCCACGGGCGTCAGGTGGATCTTCCATTCCCGCCGCGGGACGTAGCGCTCCTCCGCCCGCTCTGATTGGTTGGCTGTGTCCAGGGGGCTGGGGTCGGTGGGCTCCCCGGTGCCCAGCTCCAGGAACTGGTTCACGAAGGCGTTGATGTCCGAGAGGAAGGACGGAGTCCGCGACGCTTGCAGCTGTTGTTGTTGTTGTTGTTGTTGTTGCTGCTGCTGTTGTTTTGGTCCTTGCTGTGGCTGGGGGGGGGGGTGTGGGGGGTCCTGGGCCCGGGGGAGAAGGGGGAGAGGGCGGAGCGGCCGTAGGAGTAGGGGGTCCCCACGTCGTCCCAGTAGATGATGATCAGCAGCACCATGAGGGCGGAGCCCAGCAGCAGGAAGATGTGGAAGAGGCGGGGCCTCCCCATTGCCACACCCACTCAGCCTCCCTGCGGAGCTTCAACCGTGCTGGCACCTGCTACACGATCGCTGTGACGACAAAGAACAAATCCGCAACTTGCTTCTCTCCTTAGGCATCACCATGACAACAGATTGGAAATCCTGGGGTGCTCTCTAGTGGGTCACCATGGAAACAGGTTCCGGGACTCTCACCATGGCGACGGTGAGAGCCGGGGGGGGGGGGGGGGGGGGATGGTATCTTTGTCTGTGAGGTGGAGCGTGTCATGGAGGTGTGGGAGGGTCAAACACTCCTCTGCTCCAGTGTCTCCTCCCCCGACCGCCGCCTGCGGACGAGACACCAGAAAACCAGAAACCAGACTGACCCCTTACACGGTGACACAGGAAACTAGAAACCACACTGACCCCTTACACGGTGACACAGGAAACCAGAAACCACACTGACCCCTTACACGGTGACACAGGAAACAGGAAACCAGACTGACCCCTTACACGGTGACACAGGAAACCAGAAACCAGACTGACCCCTTACACGGTGACACAGGAAACTAGAAACCACACTGACCCCTTACACGGTGACACAGGAAACCAGAAACCACACTGACCCCTTACACGGTGACACAGGAAACCAGAAACCACACTGACCCCTTACACGGTGACACAGGAAACAGGAAACCACACTGACCCCTTACACGGTGACACAGGAAACAGGAAACCAGACTGACCCCTTACACGGTGACACAGGAAACAGGAAACCAGACTGACCCACTTTAAAGATCAAGCCCTTCAGTTCATGGTTTGAGTTTCCTCTTTGGTTTCTCTCAAACACCCCCACCTCCTCCACCTCCTCTGGGTCTAAAACCAGTTCCCTCCCCACATTGCAGCACCAGTGTGTGGCTATGTAGACGACCCTCTTCCCAGACTTCGAAAAGCTTGTTTTTCTGGTTAGTTATAGCGTGCTATTTATAGTACATTTACAGTGCATAATTTACCAATTACTATGTAATTAATGGAGATACTAGGAGATTAATGGAGATACTAAGAGATTCTAGGCACGAAGCTAGCGATGGGTTTTTTAATTCATTAATTTTTTAATGACACAGTACCACTGGTAATTTCATGTGTGTTGATCCAAAACAACATATTGGTAATATTGAATCTATCCTGTGTTGTCCCCGTATAGGATTCAGTCTGGCCCCAATGGGACCACGGGGGTCTTATTATGGACAGTCGAAGAGCAAGAAACCAGTTTTGTCAACAAAAACTCGGTTCCTAACCGGTTTGGGGTCTGGGTCCTGGTGCGGGGTTCTAGACGCCACCCGGGGTCTGACGGATACAATGAACCTTTGCGTGCCCGCTCCCCGCCGGTCTCGAGCGGCATGCGGCGGACTTCAGATCATTTTCAACGCGTCGCGCGGGTAACATCAATCCCTCACCGGATAGCGCGGGGGACGGCAAAGTAGTGGGAGGGAGACGGAGAACCCACCTCCCCGGGACACCGTGTTAATCAACCCGTCTCTAGACCTCCTGACGGCTGCACACAAAGAGACGCGACGCTGAAGACCTACGGTTATAATAAAAAGCATCAAACGCGCGTTCTCACCTCGTCCCTGAATCGCCAGCTCCTCGCGCACCGCGCCGCGTCAGCTGAGCCGTGGGATTCGAAGACAGTGTGTCATGCGAAGTATCGCGTGATTTGTATGTTACCGTTGCTGAGAGCTTTAGTTACTTCGTCTGCTTTCGCGCTCGGCTCTGTGTCGACGCGTCTGATAGGTGAAAGGTAATTGGTTGGCGGGGATAAATTCTGTATTTAAAGACTTAATCAGCTGTTGATTGGTCGTCCCAGGCAAGCCCTGCCTCTTGCTGGGATTCTAGACAATCCCCAAATCCCCTTTCAGCGTAGGAGGGATAAAGTTTTTATTCATCCAATCAGGAGTTTGATCGATCATAGAATCAAAGTGTCAGCTATAGTCTCTCTCAGATGATTTATGAGATTTATATATTATATATTTGTAGCGCTCTCTGTGGTTGAACGTTAATATGCTGTTGGTTTTCTGGGACATCTGTATGTCATTCTTAAATCCGACAGGAG
The DNA here is from genome assembly GCA_900291075.1 of Melanogrammus aeglefinus. Classification (NCBI taxonomy): domain Eukaryota; kingdom Metazoa; phylum Chordata; class Actinopteri; order Gadiformes; family Gadidae; genus Melanogrammus; species Melanogrammus aeglefinus. Next base: position 7,511 of record OLKM01003926.1, on the reverse strand, counting down.
GGGGCACCGTACCAACAACAATACATTTTATGCAATAAATGGTTAAATAAATGACTTCCAAACCTTTGTTCCTAAACGATATTATCGAGGTTAGTCACACTGTTAATAATTATTCTTATATGTGAATTACCTTCATAGGGAGAGTGTAGTTTATGTTTGTCTCAGCATGGGTGATTACTGATTAGTGCTATATGGTTCGTACGCATTACATAATCAATCATATAATCATCACAGCATGGATGATTCAATGACATACAGAAACTACGTTGAATTGATCTTTTAGATAGGCCTAACAAACATTTAACGCGTGATTTTTATTTTATTCATTACCAATCATCCAAGTTTACATTTAGTTCTCAGGTGCAGTATTCATTACAGCCAGAAAGGGTCGCTGGACGCTAATCTACCACATCGCGATTTGGAGATCACAGACAAGTTAACATTTACGTTTAAAGGGACACTAAGAGACCTTTTCTTGTTCTTTATTAGTAATAAATTGCTTAAATGGGACACATTTACAAGGAATGCATGCCATTGTTTGGAGACAGGACAATGGATAAGTAGGAGTTTGGGATTAACACGATGTACAGGGAAAAGCTGCTATGTTACACGTTGTTTAGGATATCATTTGTGTGAGTCTTTGTGTGTGCGTCCGTGTGTATGCGTCTGTGAATGCTCGGGTGCGTGTGTGTTCCTTGGGGCTTAGGGAGCCCCTCAGAGGAGGTCCTGCTCCACCCAGACCACCTTCCTCTGTTCCTCCTGGATCCTTTCTTTGACGACCCTGACCAGGTCGTCAGGCCCCGCCCAGGCGTCGGGCTCCACGCTGGAGTAGAGACAGGCCACGCCCTCCAGCTCCTTCTCCCGGACCCGGCACATACGCACAAAGTCCTCCTCTGACTCCAAGCGCAGCGGGAGCTTCCTGCGGGGAACAGGAAGCGTGAGCAGGCGGGTGAGAGGGTGAGAGGTCAGAGGTGAGAGGGTGAGGGGTGAGAGGTCGGTGAGGGGTGAGAGGTCGGAGGTGAGAGGGTGAGAGGTGAGAGGGTGAGGGGTGAGAGGGTAAGAGGGTGAGGGGTAAGAGGGTCAGGGACGAGGGTGAGAGGGTGAGAGGTCGGAGGGTGTGAGAGGGTGGGAGGGGTGAGAGGTACGAGGGTGAGAGGGTGAGGAGGTCAGAGGTGAAGGGGTGATAGAGTGAAGGGGAGGGAGGAGGTTAGAGGGTAAGGGGTGAGAGGGTGAGGGGTGAGAGGGGGAGGGGTACGAGGGTGAGAGGGTGAGGGGTGAGAGGGTAAGGGGTGATAGAGTGAGGGGTAGGAGGGTTAGAGGGTAAGGGGTGAGAGGGTGAGGGCTGAGAGGCCGACTCCTACCGTAACCGCTTCACGTTGCGCTCGCAGATCTTGATGAAGATGATGATTGGGTAGATCTCTCTCCGCAGGAGGTCCTTCACACAGCTCAGCTCCGCCTCCAGCAGGCAGTGCCTACCCTGTGGAGAGACAAACCTTTAGATCAGTGGAGAGACAAGCCTTTAGACATCAGTGGAGAGACAAACCTTTAGACCAGTGGAGAGAGAGACAAGCGTTTAGACATTAGTGGAGAGAGAGACAAGCCTTTAGACCAGTGGAGAGAGAGACAAGCCTTTAGACATTAGTGGAGAGAGAGACAAGCCTTTAGACCAGTGGGGAGAGAGACAAGCCTTTAGACCAGTGGAGAGACAAGCCTTTAGACCTCAGTGGAGAGAGAGACAAGCCTTTAGACCTCAGTGGAGAGAGAGACAAGCCTTTAGACCAGTAGAGAGACAAAACCCGACGCAGAACCAAAGCAGGTTCCCGACTGCGCCGAAGCGTCTGCGGGGTCGTTGCGTTGCATCGACGTGGGACCATAATCAGCCCCTAACGCCCCTAACGCCGCGTTACGGCCGCGGCACGGAACGGCTGTGACTGCTGCCCTGCGTGCATTTCCACCGGGCGCGTTACGGCCGCGCAGCGCTGTAACGCTAGCCGTATTCCCACGAGATCGAGATCTCACGCAATAATCCTAAACATAATTTACTCACCTCCCACTCCCAAAACTACTGCAATTAAATTAACTGCTTTGTCCTTCCGGCCATTGTCCTTATAAAAGGATGATTTGGTACATCAATGACTTCATGTTGCTGAACTTGGACAATGAGTCTCTCGTCGTCCGTGTTGCCCGACCCTCTGAGACCCTTTGATTGATTGACTGCTGACCTGGGGTCACCGGTCATGACGTAATAATGTTGATGTGAAGTTGTGATAGGCTACAGGAGCTGAGTATTGTGTTTTATTTTGAAAATTGACCGGATGCTCTATGGCTTTTACTTTTTCACTTCCTGCCCGGCTCGATCTGCTCTGTTGAAATTGACGCGGTTCAGCAACGGCTCGCGTCAAAAATAGAAATGCTACGGAACGATAGCGCTGCGGCGCGGCGAGCCGCTCCTGGGACGCTGCTGAGCCGCTCCGCAGCGCGCCCGGTGGAAAGGGTCTCATTGATTAGTGGAAGCTATCTGCTGTGGTGACCGCGGCCAAGACGTGCCGCAGCCGTAACGCGGCCGTAACGCGGCCGTGACGCGGCCGTGACGCGGCCGTGACGCGGCCGTGACGCGGCCGTGACGCGGCCGTGACGCGGCCGTGACGCGGCCGTGACGCGGCCGTGACGCGGCCGGTGGGATCGGGCCGTAAGTCAGCTGTGATTTCTGTCTCTAAACTCTGGGGCCCCTCAGCTTGCTCCTCAGCCCCCTCTAGGGGCGACTCGGGGAACACCACCCTGAGGAACACATCCCACCTTGGCAGCCACATCTTCTATCTTCTCCCTGGAGATGACCTCAAAGGTGGCCGGCTTCTCCTTGTAGTGAACGAAGGGCTCAACGCTCTGGCGCAGCTGGAACTCCTCCTTCGTCAGGACGTCTGCAGGCCAGAGAGGAGCAGTCAACATCTTCATCATCCATACCGTTATGGCCATCCTGATTCATCATCACTCATCATCACTGTGATCATAGTCTCAATCATCCTCATCATCTTCACAGGTGTGAACCGTGTCAGTTACTGAAGCCGGGCGTCTGTCTGAAGCAGGGCAGTGTCTGCTTGCTCTCAGCTCTCATTATTACCCTCAGAACAATGGCTGACCTGAGCTCCCTGCACAAAGGAACCCTTTGTCTTCAAAGGACTCCTCTCTCCTCCACCTCCACCTCCACCTCCCTCCTCCTCCTCCCCTCTCCTCCACCTCCACCTCCTCTCTCTCCCCCTCTCTCTCTCCTCCTCCACCCTCCTCTCTCTCTCCCTCTCTCTCTCCCTCCTCCTCCCTCCTCCTCTCTCTCTCCCTCTCTCTCCCTCCTCCTCCCTCCTCCTCTCTCTCTCCCTCTCTCTCCCTCCTCCTCCTCCCCTCTCCTCCACCTCCCTCCTCCTCTCCTCTCCCTCTCCCTCTCCCTCCTTCTCCTCCTCTCTCCTCCACCTCCACCTCCCTCCTCCTCCTCCTCTCCCCTCCACCTCCCTCCTCCTCCTCCTCCTCTCTCTCCCTCTCTCTCCCTCCTTCTCCTCCTCTCTCTCCCTCCTCTCCCTCCCTCCTCCTCCTCCCTCCTCCTCCCCTCCCTCCTCCTCCCTCCTCTCTCCCTCCCTCCCTCCTCCTCCTCTCCTCCTCCCCCTCCCTCCTCCCCTTCTCCTCCCCCTCCCTCCTCCTCTTCCCCCTCTCTCCCCCTCCTCCCCCTCCCTCAGGTGTCCCGCTGGCTGACCGGGCCTGCAGCCGCTGAGCTCGCCGCCGCCGCCCCCCGGGGGGAGGAGCCTCTGGAGGAGGGGGCCGGCCAGCGCCGCCGGGCTGAAGAGGACGGGCCGCCGGCCCCCGCTGCGCTGGGGGGTCACCAGGCTGTAGGGGGTCAGGTTCAGGCTGCTCATCTCCCGGTCCGGGTCTACACACACACACACACACACACACACACACACACACACACACACACACACACACACACACACACACACACCAAACACGTAGACACACACGCACACAGACACACACAGAGACACACACACACAAACACATACACACACACACACACACACACACACACACATACACACACACACACACACACACACACACACACACACACACACACACACACACACACACACACACACACACACACACACACATACGAAAGCAGACACATGAAACAAACAAGGTCTCAGAATGACGGGGTTGGAACACTTCAACCACAGAGGAAGGAAATCAAAGGACTTCCTGGTGAGCCTTATAAGGGCCTTCCCCTCTGGGTGGGGGGGTCGGGGGTCGGTACGACTCACCTTCCTCCCGCAGCGGCTCGAAGCCCTGTCTGGGGAGGCTGCCGTTGCTGGGGGGGACGATCCGCACACGCTCACTGCTGTTCGTGCGTTTGTACTTGTTGTCCATCCTGCTGACAAACTGCACATCCACAGACACACACACGCACACACACACGCACACAGACACACACGGACGTACACACGCACACAGACGCACAGACTCACGGACGCACACACGCACACAGACACACACGGACACACACACTCACGCACACAGACACACACAGACTCACGGACGCACACACGCACACAGACACACACGGACACACACACTCACGCACACAGACACACACACAGAGTAGGGACTTTGGTGATGCTCGGTTTATCATCGAAAATAAAACATCACAGCTAAGCTGGACGGATATTTAAAATCCACAAAACAGTGGAAGAGTCCAATGGTGTTGGGGGGTTATCCCCGGGGGGGTACCTGCAGTATCTGGGTGATGAAGACACTGGCGCGGGACTGGCGGGGGCAGGCCTTGGGGTCCAGCGGGGGGGCGGCCTCCTCTGACTGGAGGGAGCTCTGCAGACATGGGGGGCTCCATGAGAAACAGGGTTAGGGGTAGGGGTAACCCTAACCCGAAGGAGGGAGGGAGGGAGGGAGGGAAGGGAGGGAGTGAGGGAGGAGGGGAGGGAGAGGGAGGCTGACCCTGACGTTGCGGCTGCCCTCAGTCTCCTCTTTTCCTCCTCGACACATCAGCTTCTGTATCTTCACCAGGAGCAGCTGCTGGGCCCTGCACACACACACACACACACACACACACACACACACACACACACACACACACACACACACACACACACACACACACACACACACACACACACACACACACACACACACACACACACACACACACACACACACACACACACACACACACACACACACACACACACACACACACCCACAACACACACACACACACACACACACACACACACACACACACACACATACACACACACACACACACACAGACACCCAGACACACAGACACCACACAACACAGAGAACACACACACGCACACACACCACACCACACACCCACATGAGTAGGTCAGGCACACACACACACACACACACACACACACACACACACACACACACACACACACACACGCATGCACAAGCACACATGCACACAAACATACACGGAAGCACAGACACACACACACACGCGCTTGCACACACACCACACGTCAGGACAAAGGCACCGTCGCACTCGCCCAGGTAAGAGGTTATGTTTTGAAACATTACGGCTCCACATGACACACGCGCACGCACACACCGCAGCGCACTCGCCCAGGTAAGACGTTATGTTTTTAAACATCTTACTATAATAGCAGGCATGTCGCACAAGTGAAGGAGCGTTCACACCAAACACGAAGGGGCGACATGACCTGTGCGTTCACAGCAAACGCGAAGGGGGCGACACGATTCCGTACACCTCAACATCGAGACGTGAATGGGAAAATTTTTCGCTACAGAAAACCCGCGACATGATTTGATTTGCAGCGCAACACTTTCGCTCGAGTTGAAATATTTCAACTTTGCCTCAACATTCGCGTGATGACAGCCAATCAGCGTTCAACAGCGTGGCCACTGAGTGACATACCGTAACAGCAATCAGCGTTCAACAGCGTGGCCACTGAGTGACATAACGTAACAGCCAATCAGCGTACAACAGCGTGGCCACTGAGTGACGTACCGTACCAGCCAATCAGTGTTCAACAGCGTGGCCACTGAGTGACATAACGTAACAGCCAATCAGCATTCAACAGCATGGTCACTGAGTGACGTAACGTAACAGCCAATCAGTGTTCAACAGCGTGGTCACTGAGTGACATAACGTAACAGCCAATCAGCGTTCAACAGCGTAGTCACTGAGTGACGTAACGTAACAGCCAATCAGCGTTCAACAGCGTGGTCACTGAGTGACATAACGTAACAGCCAATCAGCGTTCAACAGCGTGGTCACTGAGTGACGTAACGTAACAGCCAATCAGCGTACAACAGCGTGGCCACTGAGTGACGTACCGTACCAGCCAGTCAGTGTTCAACAGCGTGGTCACTGAGTGACGTAACGTAACAGCCAATCAGCGTTCAACAGCGTGGTCACTGAGTGACATAACGTAACAGCCAATCAGCGTTCGATAGCGTGGCTACTGAGTGACGTACCGTAACAGCCAATCAGCGTTCGATAGCGTGGCCACTTAGTGACGTACCGTAACAGCCAATCAGCGTTCACAGCGTGGTCACTGAGTGACGTACCGTAACAGCCAATCAGTTCAACAGCGTGGTCACTTATGACGTACCGTAACAGCCATATCAGCGTTCAATAGCGTGGCTTACTGAGTGACGTACCGTAACAGCCAATCGGCGTTCTACCGGCCAACCGTTCCCTGCAGTGCCGTCCGGTGTGAGTACCCGATGTGTTCGGCTGCCAGATCGGCTCGGGGTCCTGCGCTTACAGATGACGTATCGACACTTGACGTATCGACCTAGCCAACGGACAAAACCCGGAAAAGGTGCTCAATCAGTTTTGGTTTTGATTTCATTGAACGGAGCCCGTTCTCTCACAAAGCCATTGGAAACATGTCTAAAAGCACTGATGAATGCATATTTTTATTTTCACATACGTTAAAGTAAGGATTGGCATTGTTAAAGTTAGATATTAAGACAGTATTTTCTATTTTCTATTTACTGAAAATGAAGAACTTGGACAGTCATATGATTGATGTGATTTTATTTGCTCATACAAAGCAGAATAAATAAGACAATACATTGATACAACTGAGGAACAGCTAAATGTAAATCCATAAAAACGGCATGCTTTAGATCCCATGGTGAATTTGAGGAAGAATTCATGAATGTGTTCATATTAGATATTCAGAATATCAATATTTTTAGTATGATTTTCCAGAATTGTCCAATGAATTGTATCCTTGCCTATACTAATAACAATAAAAAATGTACATTTTTCCTCGTTTCCACTTAGGGCTATCTTTTGCTCTATAATTTAAAAACATCTGTAAAATAGTAAAAATATTTCAAGGTAGGCCTATCAGAATGTATATAATGTGTGTTGCCAAATCAGCTGTATGTGTGTATGTGGAATTGCATGTATGTAATTGATACCACACACGGGCACACACACTGCA
>OLKM01003925.1:21858-24358 GCA_900291075.1 Melanogrammus aeglefinus | reverse complement strand
TATTAGATATTTGGATTTCATCAGCTTTATTAAAAACATATGCTCAGCCGTTTGCTAACGCAATTGGCCGAGCACAAACATCACTTTTAAACATGGTGAAAGCATAACACATCCCCCTGATAACTATAATATTTATACAAATTAATGTGTGTGTTTGTGTGTGTGTGTGTGTGTGTGTGTGTGTGTGTGTGTGTGTGTGTGTGTGTGTGTGTGTGTGTGTGTGTGTGTGTGTGTGTGTGTGTGTGTCTGCAAGGTGCGACGCGGTTGAGACCAGATGTCTGACCCTTGACATCCCCATGCGAAATAGCCCCTTACACACACACACACACACACACACACACACACACACACACACACACACACACACACACACACACACACACACACACACACACACACACACACACACGCGCCGTCTGTCACCAGCGACTGACAGGCGTGACCAGGGGGGGCTCGGACCCCTACAGCCAAACACACCCCCTCTTTCTCCCCCTTCTTCCCCTTATCTCTCCCCCCTCTCTGTTACTTACTGTGATAGTGAACCTGGCCTTCCCTGTCTCCTCTCAACAGACACACACACACACACACACAAACACACACACACACATGCACACGCACACAGGAACCCACCCACCCACACACATGCACTCAACCACGCACGCACACACACACACACACACACACACACACACACACACACACACACACACACACACACACACACACACACACACACACACACACATATATATGCACACGTATACGCACACACACATATATACGCATGCGCACACACATTCATACACATACGCATGCGCGGACACATGCACGCACAAACTCAAAACCCAATCTCCCTCTCTCTCGTTCTCACTCTCATAATGTTTGGTGGGTGAGGACGAGGGGTAAGAGAGAGAGAGAGAGAGAAAGATGGACGCAGAGGGAGACTGAGATAGAGAGGGAGGGAAAGAGAGAGGGAGAGAGAGAGAGAGAGAGAGAGAGAGATGGAGAGAAAGATGGAGCAGGGATAGAGAGAGGATTAGGGGGAGGAGTGGGAGAGAGAGGGAAGGAGAGAGACGACTGTGAGACAGAGAGAGGGAGCGAGAGAGAGATGAGAGGAAGATAGGAGGGAGAGAGGGAGAGAAGAGAGAGAGAGAGATAGGGAGAGAGGGGAGAGATGAGAGGGGTATAGAGAGACTGTGAGACAGAGAGAGGCTGAGAGCGATGAGAGAGAGAGAGAGAGAAGAGAGAAGAGATAGAGGGAGAGAGGAGAGAGCGAGAGAGAGAGGGAGGGGAGAGAGAGAGAGACAGAGGAGAGAGAGAGAGAGAGGGAGGAAGAGAGCAGAGAGAGAGAGAAGAGAGAATTGGTGAGAGAGGACGAGGGGTAAGAGAGAGAGAGAGAGAAAGATGGACGCAGAGGGAGACTGAGATAGAGAGGGAGGGAAAGAGAGAGGGAGAGAGAGAGAGAGAGAGAGAGAGAGATGGAGAGATAGAGAGAGATAGGGGGAGAGGGGGAGAGAGAGAGAGGGGGAGAGAGACTGTGAGACAGAGAGAGGGAGAGAGAGAGAGAGAGAGAGAGAGGGAGAGGGGGAGAGAGAGAGAGAGAGAGAGAGGGGGAGAGGGGGAGAGAGTGAGAGGGGTATAGAGAGACTGTGAGACAGAGAGAGGGAGAGCGAGAGAGAGAGAGAGAGAGAGAGAGAGAGAGAGAGAGAGAGAGAGAGAGAGAGAGTGTGTGTGTGAGAGGGAGAGACAGAGACAAAAAAAACGTTTAACGTTATAAGTTTTTGTTGTCATCGTGAATATTGATGACAAATAATAATAATCACAATGAGCATCCACCGAAATATTTATGTATTTTATTCATGATTTTTTTTCCATTAGATATCATTCTACAGGTTGTAACAAAAAGAAAAACGGTATGAAGTGGATTTTAAATTCTAGTTATTACATATTATTTTATTACTTTATTTGTATGTCATTATTTAGTTAACATTTTCCTTACTAACGATCTCTTGAGGTGTTCATTTTTAGAAATAGCTCGGGGGAAAACACTTTCGGCCTACTGGCAATTTCTTTTTATATTTAATTTCATTCTATGCAAAATGTAACGAAAGCCACATTCTTTTCACCCACGCGTAATTATTAACCTCCTAATTCTTATGAACATATATGTGTGTGTGTGTGTGTGTGTGTGTGTGTGTGTGTGTGTGTGTGTGTGTGTGTGTGTGTGTGTGTGTGTGTGTGTGTGTGTGTGTGTGTGTGTGTGTGCGTGCGTGCGTGCGTGCGTGCGTGCGTGCGTGCGTGCGTGTAAACGCCTAAACATAAATATTTAGGTGGATGCTCACTTGGATTATTAATACGCGTCAACAAGATTCACGATTATAACAGAAACTTAAAACGTAGAAGACATCTGCCGGATAAAAAAAATGGAGCCGAATTTTATTCGGATTACTTGGTGATTCTTCGGCATCATGATGCGTTCCCTTCTCTCTCTTCGCCTCGG
>OLKM01003925.1:9358-11858 GCA_900291075.1 Melanogrammus aeglefinus | reverse complement strand
GAGGAGCTGGAGCAGTTTGCGCGGACCTTCAAGCAGCGGCGCATCAAGCTTGGCTTCACCCAGGTGGGTTCGAGAGGGGAGGAGCTTGAGTCAGTGTGGGTGGAGAGGGAGGGGCTTCAGTCAGTGTGGGTGGAGGGGGAGGGGCTTCAGTCAGTGTGGGTGGAGGGGGAGGAGCTTCACCAAGGTGGGTTCGAGAGGGGAGGAGCTTGAGTCATTGTGGGTGGAGGGGGGAGGAGCCTGAGTCAGTGTTGGTGTGAAACTAAAACGTTTGATTGTGTCACTGTAACCCCGGCCCTTTCTCCTGTCAGGGCGACGTCGGCATGGCGATGGGGAAACTGTACGGTAACGACTTCAGCCAGACGACCATCTCGCGCTTCGAGGCACTCAACCTGAGCTTCAAGAACATGTGCAAACTGAAGCCCCTGCTGGAGAAGTGGCTCAGCGATGCCGGTGAGACGATAACTACTAACCGCTAACCGCTAACTGCGAATCACTAACTCCTAGCTGAACCCAACAATTAACTCTCATCTGAGCAGCTTACTTAATCCTAAAGCTAACCCCTAGGGTAGGCTAGGGCTAAGGGCTATGCTAACTGCTAACTGCTAGCTAAACCCAACAGTTAATTCTAAGTCTGAGCAGCTAATTCAACCCTACGGCTAGCCCTATCTATGTCCCTACCTCGCCTATCCTATAACCCAAGGCTAGCTTGATCGTGAGGGTAACTCGTCTCGTCTAGCAACTAGCTTCCCTTCCTGATAAAGAAGGGACGCTAGATGGCGTCCCGCTATCTAGAAGCTAGCTAAACTCTGCGGCTAACTGTTGTCTAGCCGCTAAATACACCCAATACAACCAAGCATCTGACGAAACTTCCTCTCTCTCTCTCTCTCTCTCGCTCTCTCTCTCTCTCTCTCTCTCTCTCTCTCTCTCTCTCTCTCTCTCTCTCTCTCTCTCTCTCTCTCTCTCTCTCTCTCTCTCTCTCTCTCTCTCTCTCTCTCTCTCTCTCTCTCTCTCAGAGACCATGGCGGTGGACAGCATGCTGCCCAGCCCCTCCTCCCTCTCCTCCCCCATGATGGGCTTCGAGGGGTTGCCGGGGCGACGCCGGAAGAAGCGCACCAGCATCGAGAGCAACGTCCGCGTGGCCTTAGAGCGCAACTTCATCTCAGTAAGACGGCTGTCTCTCTCTCTGGTCTCTCTATCACACCTGTCTGTCTGTCTGTCTGTGTCTATTTCCTGTCTATCTGTCTCTCTCCGGTCTCTCTATCACACCTGTCTGTCTTTCTCTCTCTCCAGTCTCGCTATCACACTTGTCTCTCTGTCTGTCTGTGTCTCTTTCCTGTCTATCTGTCTCTCTCTCCCATCTCTCTATCACACCTGTCTGTCTGTCTGTGTCTCTTTCCTGTCTATCTGTCTCTCTCTCCCGTCTCTCTATCACACCTGTCTGTCTGTCTGTGTCTCTTTCCTGTCTATCTGTCTCTCTCTCCCTCTCTGTGTCTCTCTTTCCCCTGTCTGTCTGTCCGTCTGTCTCTCTCCCCTCTCTGTCTGTCCCTCTCACCTGTCTGTCCCTTTCTTTGTCTCCTCCCTGTCTCTCTCTCTTTCCCCTGTCTGTCTCTCTCTTCTCCTGTGTGTCTCTCTGACTGTCCGTGTGTCTGACTGTTTGTCTGTCGGTCTCTGCTGCCTCTCGGCTGACTGCATGTGTGTCTGTCTGTCAGTATGTCTATCCTCTGTCTCTCCTCTGTCTCTCCTCTCTGCCTGTCTCTCTCTCTCTCTCTCTCTGTCTCCTCTGTGTTGGTCGGTCTGTACCATGTGTGCCCTGACATGCGGGGGTGTCCTTCCTGTGTTGGTCGGTCTGTACCATGTGTGCCCTGACATGCGGGGGGTGTCCCGTCTGTCCCCCCAGAACCAGAAGCCGACGTCGGAGGAGATCATGCTGATGGCGGAGCAGCTGAACATGGAGAAGGAGGTGATCCGCGTGTGGTTCTGCAACCGCCGGCAGAAGGAGAAGAGGATCAACCCCTGCAGCAGCGCCACGCCCCCCCTGCCCTGCCAGACCCCCCCCATGATGACGCACAAAGCCCCCTGCTACAGCCCACACTTGGTACGATCCAACTCCTCTGGCACACAAACACCACCACACTTGGTACGCCCCGATACACTGGTTAACTCCTATCACACACACACACACACACCCACCCACACTTGGTACACCCCGATACACTGTTTAACTCCTATCACACACACACACACACACCCACCCACACTTGGTACACCCCGATACACTGTTTAACTCCTATCACACACACACACACCCTCACACTTGGTACACCCCGATACACTGGTTAACTCCTATAACACAAATATACACACCCCTGCTACAGCCCACACTTGGTATGCCCCAATACACTGGTTAACTGCTATCACACACACACACACACACACACCCTCACACTTGGTACACCCCGATACACTGGTTAACTCCTATCACACACACACACACCCACAC
>OLKM01003924.1:25000-27719 GCA_900291075.1 Melanogrammus aeglefinus | reverse complement strand
AGCAGCAGAAAAACGTTGGAAGACTTTGTGATCACGCTCCTGATTGGGCGATATCGGTTTGAAAGAGTTAAGGTAAGTAGCCTAATACTAGTTAGACGAGTTAAACCTTCGAGTTAGATCTTCTGGGTTATCCACAGGCCCCATACAGATACCAGATAATACCGTTTTATTATACATAATAATAGGCTACAATCATAAATAATATTCCTTTATCACTGAAGACTAATCATTTCTTATTTTTTCTGGAGATGTCGCTTTTGATGTTGTCATTGTTATGAACGGTGTGTAAAGAACGTGTTCTCGGGGTGGCAGTTTGCAATGGTATTTTAGAGGTATATGTGTTGAAGAGCAGGGTTGTGTGTCTGTTTTATGACTTTATGGTGTTTCCTGAAATGCTCGTGGAACGCCAGCCTCTCCGACGACGTCACTTCCGCCGTGAGGAATTATGATGAGGCCCAGCGCCGATTATAAGGGAGAAGGGCAATTGTGAGGAGCTGGTGATTGTGGAATGGAGCTGGTGGAGGATGATGGAAGATGATTGTGTCGTCGCGGCGTCTCCGTTTGAGATGACGGCGTCTTGTGTGGATTGTGGCATGGAAAAAAAATTGGCTAGTCGTTGCTGATTGTTCGCTACATTAGCCTCATTTAAGAAACGCTAGGCCTGGTAGGCAGTGCGTGAGGAAAGGAGTGGTAATGGTTGATAGGACTAATATAACAAAGTGTATATTCGAGAAATAATCGGGCTATTATAGCATTGACACTGACGCATCGCATGTCACAAGGGAGGTGTAGCTTCTAAGCTACTATTGCCTGTATGAAAAGAGTAAAGCTTAAGAAGATAGCTGATATACTGAAAGCCAGGTTCAACAACCAAAGTTCGAATTTCCGTGCGGACGTGTGGGATGCTGTGATGCATTTTCCGCGACGGAAATTTTAAAAAATGATTGATCCATGGGTTAAGTAATGTGGAGCTTGCATACACAGCACACAAGAGGTGTGAAATAAGTAACCAGGGCGGAATAGTTTCGTGCGGCAAAAAAACAACTTTATTAATCGTCTGGGGAATTCTTCGCGTCTTTGCGGAAAACGTAACGCTTGAGCCAATGACATCGTTGGCTTTTTGTATGATGTACTTCCCGCCCGCATCACAAATGAGCGAAAGACTAATCATTTTAGTGTCCCAGGCAACCTATTTTATAGCGAAAAAGTTGGATGACTACTTAATTCGGAAGTGAAGGACAATTTGGTCTCGAGTTGCGGAGTAGAAGCGCCTGAACATGAAGATCTCTTTATTGTCCTATTACATATATAGGCTACTCAACCTACTAAAGTTTATGAGGCACATTTATCTATAGCTTCTATAGCTTGTATTCTGTGCTTGCTCAGCATGACGGTATGCTTAAAAAGGTTTAGGTTTTTGGCAACGCACAGTAGTTTATTATTCAACATTTACATCTGAAAACTGCTCATCCATAGTAACTAATGATTGGGATGGTAACACAGTGGATAAACAAACAATAAAGTGATTGGTTGAATGAATGGGTGAGAAAAGAATCAATAAATACCAGGGTCAGTTTAATGTCACAACATCCGTTAGTGGCCCTCTAAACTGAAGACACCGCGACGGACACGGGGGTTATTGCAGGGCATGCTGTCAGCAGCGATGCCAAAGAACTGCGGAAGGCGTATCCGGACCCGCATGGCCCTCAGTGAGACCACGTTTTTTTTTTTCGTTTTGCGAAAATTAGCACGCAAGAATGGAACATTTCGCACCGGACTCAGTGTGCATGCTTTACATGCGGAAAATTGCCGCACGGATATTCGGCAAATCCGTGCCGCAATTTCGTATCGCACCGGTGTGAAACGGCTTTAACGGTCATACATCATTTTTATGAAGTAAGTCTAAATTGCACTCTTAAGTTAGTTGCGTATCAGTTACCTCCTTCCAAGTTTATAAGGTTGAACTTTGATGTAGATAGACACAGCAGGAGTTACATTAGGCCTATATTTTTTATTCACAAATGAAATAATTGTGTCATAGGTAGACAACAAATTAAAATAAACATTTAGGGAATTTAGCAGACGCTTTTATCCAAAGCGACTTACATTGTTTAATGACACACCGACGGCAGAGTCAACCATGCAAGGTGACAGCAAGCTCGTCAGGAGCAGTTAGGGTTAAGTGTCTTGGCTCAGAGTTAAGCCCACCTAAACAGGGTAAACCTAAATAAATTATAATATATATATACAGTAGAGGTAGAATCTAAAAAGCCACTGCTGGAGGTGTCCCAGAAGGGAGTGTGTCTATGGCCACGTTCAGACTGCAGGCAAATCTGATTCAAATCGGATTCCTTCTCATATCCGATTTTTAGGGCTGACTGTCCCACGACTGTTTTAGCAAAGTGTCCAAATCTGCATTTGGCTCTGTTCAGACTGGGCCACATTATTGACCCATCTGACAGGTTGCTGTAGGCAACGACGTCGGAGCGGAGGCGTCATCCAGCGCGTGTATTTGGCGTGACGTCATGTAATAGCGACCGAGAAACAATAACAAAACAAGATGGATCAAAGAACGCGGAAAGACTTGCTTAAATTCGACTTATTCCGGCGATACATGTCCTTCAAGCTTCGCTTGAACGGACCCATCTCCCCCACAGATTTATGAGGCATTTCGTTTCTTCCTCTGTCCCAAGGACTGAGGCGGGTGGTTTGGCGCATT
>OLKM01003924.1:0-20000 GCA_900291075.1 Melanogrammus aeglefinus | reverse complement strand
CCCTTTATTTCTGCTACAAGGTAAGGTGTGTGTGTGTGTGTGTGTGTGTGTGTGTGTGCGTGTGCGTGTGTGCGTGTGTGTGTGTGTGTGTGAGTTTGATCAATTGTTTATGAGTTATCAGTTGGTTATGTATCTTATTGTGTGGTTATCATATATTACAGATGGCAGAGAATATTCAAGCTGAACATTTGGAACAGTGTGGCGAGGTTCTGGAACAAGGGGTTTCTGGCCATGATCATCTTTCTTATTGTTCTCTTCCTTGGTAAGAAACCTATCAGATTTTTCATAGGTCCCTAGTTCTCTGAATGAACTGTGAGTGGCAGTGCTTTGTGACTGTTTATTGAGATTGGTTGTGTAACTGGATAAATTCTCAGGTTAAAATCCATTCTTAAAATGTATCCATATGTCAGCCGAGGTATTTCTAGCCACTGCTCCTACAACTTCAGTCCATCGTGCTCGGCAAAGAGTGATGTGTGGTAATCAGAGATGCCATGTCCCCTTAGCATTGTTCACTAGATCTGTCATCAACGCCATGATTAATTTCACCTCTTTGGAGGACATTTTTTGCACGGTACTATACCGGTGCATCAGATTGGTTGACATCAAGGAACAGTTAACCTTGTTGGTTTATATCCAGTTGTTGGTTGCCATGTCCTAACCACTGACGTTCAATGGAAACGTACCAGATGGTCTTGACGAATCTTGTCCTTTGAATGTTGCCGTTTTGTTGTAATTCGTTTTACTACTGGTATTGCTTTGAGAAAACGTTCCTGTACAAACAAATGTTGCATTACGTTATGTTAAAGTTGGATATTCCCATTATTTGTCCCTTCAGACGCCGTGCGAGAAGTTAGGAAGTACTCCACCATGGAGCCTGGCAGAGATCCAAAGGTCGGCGCGGTCCGGTACGACCACGTGTACATGAAGCTCTTCGGAGCCCAGCGGAACCTTTACATCTCTGGCTTCTCGCTCTTCCTCTGGCTGTGAGTCTAGACCACTGAAACAAACACACCCGTCCTACCGCTTCCATGTTTAGCTATACCCATCATCACTGAACAACATCTTCAGTCCTTCTTTCCTCTTCTTGAGGATGGTATTTACAACTGGACTTGAATATGTTGGATTCTTTTTTTAATTCTGCTAATTATTCACCGTATACTGCTCAGTGTTTCCCCCAGTAGTGTATGGTTAAGGCAGTTGCCTTAACAACAGTAGGGCCCCACCTTGACTACCAATGTATAACAAAAATTATTATATATATATATATATATATATATATATATATATATATATATAATTATAGATATATAATATAATATATATATATAATATAATATATATATATAATTATATAGGTGTTTTTTAATAAATATTTTTGTTAATTATTATGCAATAACAAAGTGCAAAACTCTCGTAGGGAAAGAAAACATACTTCCATCAAGTACAAAAAATAAAGATAACATGTAACCACAAGCGGTGAGTAACGGGGTCCGAACAAAATAATAAGTCAAGAACACACTAATGGAAGATATATACAGTAAATATGACAAATAATTATGAAGGAAAGATGTTGATGAAGATGTTCCACTTCATGCAATGCTGGGCCTCGGCTTTCAGGTGAGCTGCAAAGCAATGGCCGAATGTCATGTTCAGCTTGTTCATAATGCTATAATACGCATTTGAACTCTCAATCTCAGGCTCACCTGTACAAGGCATTATCCCATTGAGCCACTGATAAACCTGAACTGCAGCCTCATTCACATGGTCAAAATGTCTATTGATAAGCATACTACATCCAGACACCTCCAAGCACACACTTCTCAAGTGAATTAAGGGCTTTCTTAAAAGCATATACCTGAAAAATCTTTGAAATTCTGGGGAAATTAAACCTTTGTAGTCAAGAACACTAACGGAAGAAATATAAATATGACAGAGTTCATTATGAAGGAAAAATGGTTAACAAAGAATTTCCCCTAATGCCATATGTGTCTTGGCAGTCAGATTCTTGGAAAAAAATGAGTCGGAATGTTGATTGCCTGATGAATTTCTCATCAGGAACACTGTTCAATGTTGTGTTCTTAAATGAGTGGCAATGACAGAATGTCATGTTCAGCTTGTTCATATTGCTCTAATCAGGATTCGAACTCTCAACCTAAGTATCACCAGTACAAGGCATTATCCTGTTGAGCCACTAACATACAGTACCTGAACTGCATGAAGCCTCATTCACATCGTGAAAATGTCTATTGATAAGCACACAACATCAAGAAAACTCCAAGCGCACATTTCACAAGAGATTTAAGGGCTTTCTTAAAAGAGCACAGATCTGAAAATGTGCACTGTTAATGGTATCCACCTAATGATAGCCGTAGTTATACAATAAAAAAAATGGTCATATAGGTAAAATGGGTTGAGACTGTTGACGTTTGGATTTTCTATGAAATTGTTGGAAAAGTAAATATTTTTAAATCAGAAGACCAGGGTGAAAAAGATGCATCTGATTTTAGAGATTAATGTGATGAAAGAATTTTGAGTCAAGGTCAATCTGGTAAGGAGAAATAAGGCTAGTTCATATTCTTTTTTTAAAAAGCGCCGCCTTTGGGTGCAGTACCACAATATGGGTTTATTGGTAGTGGGGGGTATTAATATCCATCTAATAATAGTCGTATGGTTTTTTTTTATACAATAACAATATGGTGATATAGGAAAAATGGGCTAACTGCTCCAACTTTATTTATTTTTATTTAGTTCCATTCCTCAAATTGAACTAAATAAAAAAAATTCTGCTCGAGGATTTTTGTGTGGCTTGGTCTAAAGGTTTTATTTGGAGATTTTGGTGAATTTTTGATCATTTTTGCAGCCTGTGAATCTTTTTATCATGTTTAGCTTTAATATGAAATTGTGGGAAAAGTAAACATTTTTAGGGCATAAGACCTAGGGTTTCTAAATGCATCTGATTCTAGAGATTAATATTCTGAAAGAATTTTGAGTCCAAGTCAATCTGGTGAGGAGAAATAAGACTAATTCATTATTTTTTACAATACCAGAATCAGAATCACTTTTATTACATCTTATTGTACAGTACACAAGAGTAAAATTCTTAGGCTTGGTTCCTCAACATTCTCATAGCAGCAACAGTACAAGATGAAATAAATAAATAAAGATAAGAAACCATATGAAAAGAAACAAAGTAAAAAATATACAAATAAGTATAAAAATAAATAAGTAAGTAGCAGCATCAATAATAATAAAAAGTAATGAGGTGTAATAAAAAAAAAAACACACAATACCTTTGGGTGCAGGACCACAAATTTGGGTTCATGGGTAGTGGGGGTTATTGGTAACCATACCTAAAAATTTCAAGAGTTTTCAACTTACGGTATAGGCTGCAGTATGACTCTTAAAGAATTCCAGGGGGAAAAAAACACGTTACAGAAACAATAGGGGACCCTGCAGCTTCGCTGCTCGGACCCCTAATAATGCATCTGTAATACTGTTCAAAACAATAGTCGTGCCATAAAGCTTTTTGAATGGAATTGAAACGGCGGCATCAGGTGGTTGTATACAGTGTATTATTGCGAACTGAAAGCCTCACCGAAGACCCCCTCGCGCCCCCCCCCCCCTCCTCCTTGACCACTTTGACTAAGACATTAGTCAAAACACAAAACACTGGAAACACTGCTGCTGGACTGGTATATCAATTTTTTGGTATTTTTGTGTATTTGTTTTATTTGTATGTAATATTCCTGTGTAAAAGGTTACCATGGTGTATCGATTTACATAGTTTATGTTTAATGTCACCTGGCTTTCAAGTGTTTAGGCTTTATGGTAGTTTGTTTACTATTTCCCAGTGCATTGTCTCAAGCTTTTCAGTGCTCAGTTTAATCCTGCGTTTCTCTGTGTACAGGACAATAAAATACTTAAACTTGAACCAAAATAGCAAATCACATCCAGCGAATGATATCCAATAACAATGCGACACACCGGAAATATTAAAGCCCAATATGACCGATGGGGGTTTAAAGGAAGCCCTGCGATCCATTGGACATGTGATATTTTGCAGGGTGGTGAGGCGAATGGTCACCCTAATTAACCAGCTGGCCACATTGCATCTCACCTCCGCCGCCCTCCAGATACAGGCCGACAGCAATAACCAGGCAGTCAGAAAGTACATGGAGAACAATGAAGTTCTAAAAGAAGTAAGGCGGTATTCATTTATCCTGGTGAACGTCTAATAGCTACGGATTTTCCTAGTCAGACCCGTTCTTGATGCATGTTGGCTGGATGACTAGAGATGGTTGATCTTTGAAAAAAACGTAAGCACGATTTTTTTGGGCAATATTTAATTGGTTAAACGATTATAAAGACAATTCCTCATTGATATTAACGAAGAATAATGTTTTTATTGTAATTTTTGAAGAGAATGCTAGAATATCTCTGAAACAAGTAAACGAAAAAACCCAATTTCCAAACCGATTTCTACTATAAGATTTTTGCATTTCTGCGGGGGGCCCAGAATCGTAATCCGGATCTGAATAATTCAACGGACCATTCATGCTGATGACTATAGTGTCGTATCTGTAATGTGATTCAGACCCTGACTCAAGGGAAGGGGGATAAGGCTGCCACAGAGGGCAGGGAGCAGTTGAAGAAAGAGGTGGAGATGCTTAAAGAAGATTTAAAGACCTCTGGCGAAGGTCAGTACACACATGCACACATCTGGTCCCTGGCATGTGTTTTTCAGCTCTTTGTCATGACGCTATGAGTCTGGATAGCGATGCAGATGCTGAAAGTTGGTAAGTGGCTGTAAATGTGTGACTGAGATTTGAACCACGTTTCCTTCTCAGCGCTGAAGGAGTCCCAGTCAGATGCCGAGGCGTTGAAGAGACAGTCAGACGGATTGGCCAGAGAGTATGATAGCCTTCTGAATAAGCACCAATTGCTACAGGTGACTGACACCCAACACAGGGCCTCTGCCATCCACCCACTGACCTTTCCTAAACAAAGTATCCGTTAGACGAAATAACAAATTACAAGCCACAGCAAACTTGTTTAAAACCAATAATCCTATCATAACACTACTTGATCAATTATATTAGGTTTGAATGCTTTTACGTAGCGAGTGTAATCGCCTCTAATCATTATCTTGATCTGCTTGAAAACGCTGCAAATTCCCCCTCCTCCGTCCCTCGTAAGGTCATCAGAATTCTATTACTTCCACCAGCCACCTACGGATTAACAAACAACATTTGTGTCTCTTTATTCTTTACCAGAACACTGAGGACAGTGAAGGCAAAAAGGACAACTAGGTTTGATGGACACTGGCTTCAATGCAAACGTTACAACAATACGACCACTGAACCATACAACACACGATGTCTTGGGTCAAGAGAATCATAAATCCAACCATTATCATCTTGGACGCAGAGCTGCCGTGCATGAAATTGTTTTCCCTGGCATAAGATAACAATTGAGCGGAACGATTGCTTTCTGTGGTGCTATGTACTTTTCTCTCTTTGGCTCTTGCTGTTATGAAGTACAATTAGCATAATGCTGGGATAAGGGCGATCCTGGCATGTTAGGCAGTGTTCACACTGATACATCCAAATATATCTGAGAATTTCTTGGACCTTTTAAACAAGGTCTGATGCTAGAGCACTTCTATTTATTTTTGTCATATAACCTTTATATATTGGCATCACACCAGGCTTTATTTACTATAAAAAAGGCCAGGGCCTCGTTTCCCAATAACGATGGATCTTCGCTCGTACGATCATTCTCACAATGGATCTTGCGAACCATCGTGAATTTCTTTGGACCGTTTCCCAAAACTCCTCTTAACATGAACGCACGTTCACTGCACTCACAACGTTCGTAGGATTGTAACTGTCTACTGACATGGTGCTGAAATGGGCTCCGTACTGAGGGAGACGCAGGAATGTCGCAGAAAATGGGGTTAAAAAGCGTTAAAATATCTCCCTATCAAGACCAACAGCAGAGTAGCCTACGAAAAGAATAGACTGCAATCATTTGATTTGCTAAAGATACTAAAAGACAATTGATTAGGCCTAGGCAGATATATGTGTCCTAATCCTGAATGCACTGTGCTTAAATTTTTTCACAGGCATTTTCCCCCCATCCATATTGGAGCATGATTCATGTCTACAGTAGCCTATGTCTTCTGTCATTGATCAATATGACGACATTTTAACCACAATGGTTGAACTAAAATCAGAGGGAGACAGCAAGTGCAACTCGAAAGCGACTTCCCACACAAGAGAAATGGAATCATTTGATTTTATTATGTGCCGTGTGACGTGGCGTTTGATCAGTACATTTCGGCTGCGCATGTATTTTTGACTTCTAACATGTCTCTATCTTTGCTGTTTATATCTAACAGTAGTCTATGAGTAATATATCGGCGGTAACCACTGTTTTTGGTTGCGAAATTGTGCCAGCTGGGCATTCCATGGTATTGGATGTGTTTTAATAAAACACATCCAATACACGGAATGTCCGCTGGTGACGCCACTGAGGCTATAGTAGGCTAACTATGCTCTTAACATCCTACAAGTACACCTTGAATCGGGGAACGGCGTGAAAAATGTATGATCCTCGTACGACGCACTTCACGATCCACTTAGGCTAACGATGCTTTCGGGGAAACTGGGCCCAGGGCTGAAGTTTTATGTTGTTGAAGCAAATGTTTTGCTACTTAGTTCTCTTTGGCGAAAACCTGTTGCATTTATCCATGTTAACCCACTGTGAACTATGCAATTCTTTTTACCTGATTTTCCACGGCTCAAAAAAGTCTAAGTATGATGTATTTTGTATCCAATGTATTTCTTTACCCCAAATTCAACATGCTGTATTTGAAAATGTATATTTGTATTTAATTCTTATTTTATATATATTAAATCGAATGAGACATTTCAGACATTGTTTTTTTATTAATATTCATAGCCTCCCTTTTAGTTTTCAGTACTGTAAAAAAATGACATCATATTGAAAGAAATATGAGCACTGCCTTTGGAGTTAGAAAAAAGTTAAGCAATTTGTTACACATAACGATTGTGAATAAATTTTAATATCGCATGAGTCAGTGGCTGTATGAGTGAATTAATCTCTCTGACTACGGTAATCTCTGCAGACCATTGATGAAAAGACATAGGTTTTATATACTGCTTTTTCTCCCCTCGCCCCTTTTTAATCATTTAATTAACAGATTGAGATTTAATAAGCTAATTACGATTGATCATCGTCCTTTTAAATATTCAGTTGTGATGCTGCGTCTGGACTACATTTTGTGTGTGTGTGTGTGCGTGTGTGTGTGTGTGGGGGGGGGGGGGGGGGGGGGGGTTGAAGAAAAGGTCTTTCAATTTAATACCTCAAGAGTAACACTTAAAAAAATATCAAAAGTAAGGAATATTTGATGCTATGGAAATACCTGTAACTTCACTTTGTAACTATATGAGTAATAAGACAATATTTAATTAAACGGGAACCCTTGTTAGTGTCCATGGCAATTCCTTTATCAGATATTGCATCTAAAACAGATGAGCTATTTAGATGCAAAAAGCACACTGGTCACTTTTTGCTGGTCACAAATATTTGTAATAATAGTACGAACAAAGATACATCACAACATGCATCAACAAACAATAAAACAGGCATACAATACAATAATCGGAGGCCTCAGATGGGAGTTCGCCCTGCGTCTCTAAAGATTCACAAGGAGAAGTCCACTGAGTGGCTAAAGTCAGAAGTTCTTATACACTTAGATCGGGCTCTTGAGGGCAGCTGTCCCCCAATAAACCAAAAGCCTTTGTTTACCAGACGGTATTCTATTGATTGAAGCTCCTTAGGATGTCATAAAAAGGGGTCGCGGTCTTGCATTATCACCCTTTGCTTCTCGACGCTCCCCAGCGGGTCAAGGAAACAAGCCCAAACCAACAACAGACAACATGGGAACGGGATGTGAAAACATTACATCACACGTAACATAAAGATTTACATTTTAAACGACCCTGAAGAAGAGCAGGATGGGAAGACCATATATGGAATAGTAAACAAAACCTAAGTTCATAAAGAAAAGCGTAACGTGGATTTTCCATCACACTCTTCCCTTTGATTATTAATAATCACAAATTCAAAATCTATCATGACCATCAGCACTTCTCCGCTTTTACGGGAGGTCATTTAAACGATTAGGAACAACAATAGGATAAACATAATGGCACTTACAATGACCAGGCCACAAATTCCTAATTCATAGTTCATAGTTCCTCGGATCCCCCACCCAAGCTTTTGAAAGGGGTACCGTCGTACGGGTCTGGCGTCCATGCTGATTGATGTTGATTCTGGCCGCGTCTCTCCCCTGTCCAGAGAAAGTTTCTGGGCCTGGATCTGACGTGAATGTGCGTGTAAGGGTGAGTTACTAGCACTTCACCCTGGTTCCAGTGTTGGGGTGACGGCCAAGGGGGTTCGGTCGGAAGTGACCTTTGTTGTTGGTGATGGTGCCCGTTTGCAGTGACTTGCATGAATCCGGGTAGCACTCTTAGCTACCTTGCTGTGATCCACAGGACTTGGAATGGTTCCAACCACCTTGTTGAGTTCCAGGCACTTCTCCGATAGTAATCCATGTAAAGTGGAGTTGCCCTTCCTGTATCTGCAGTTGCATGGGCTTGTTGTCCCGCAGAGGTTGTTCTCTACGGGACCATTCTCCCTCTCTACTGTCCCACCACTCTGAGGGTGGTACGCACAATGGTTGCGTGGGTCAATTCTGCTGGATGACTTGGTTCAAAAAATGTGAACCATTTTTTTCATATATTTATTACATTTTCACAGACGGTACTTACATGGTTACAAAGTCATAGGATACAAAAACACGTAACACAAAATTCTGAAATTTCAGAGATTCAACTTCATGGATTTCATGGCGGCATACACTAAATTAATTTACAACTCTGAAGAAAAAATAATGTTTCTTTTATCTAAATTAAGATGTATTGTCAACCTTTCAAACAAACAAATAGTTAATGAGAATCAGTAAATTTTTGTACTAAATATTAAATAAAAACCATACCAACAAACGGGGGCCAATGTTTCTTTTCCTTTCTTCTCCACCCCGGGAGTGTTCCATGATCAGACCCCACATGCAATTACAGGCCAATGACAAAAATACATTTGTTACCGTGGAACCGGTGAAGTTAGCTGCCTTCGCAGTTATAGCTGTATTAGGTGGGGTCATTGCCCATCCTTCCCAAGAGGATGCCCCCTCCCCCCCAGTTGTCACTTAATCTGTTCAACATGCATTCATAACTAGGATACAGTTTCAGTCATTGCATTGACCCATTCTTCAACTTGGGGGGCCTTTGGTATCTTCCAGTCCCTTAAAATAACTCGGTAGGCCGTTATTATACCCTGAATAATTACAGAAAACTCACACTTTGATACATTAGGTATTTGAGATGTGTCCCCCAGTAAACAGAGCTCTGGGCTTAAAGGAATTTCTGAACTAAACCAATTGCTTAAAAGAAAAAGAAACTGAGTCAAGAGACGTCTGACCATAGCACACTCCCAGATACAATGAAGAAAAGTAACAATTTCAGTTTTACATTTCCAGCATAGGTTATCATTCAATAGTTTCATTCTGTGGAGTTTAGGAGGAGTATAATAGTATCTATGTTATATTTTGTATTTTGTGAGCTTTCCCCTTGCCTCTCTCACATATTTACCACAATCAGCCAAAGTCTTTGCCCAATTGTCACACTTGATCTCTCCACCAATGTCCCTCTGCCAAATCAATCTCATAATATTAGAATCATTGTACAAAGAAGCATTACCAGTCTTGTAAAATTGAGAGGCTTTACATTTTTCTAGTGGTAGTTTCATATAATTCATGACATTATCAGTAACACTGTATGGCTTAGAAAATACAGCTCCGTATCTGCAAATATTTCCAAATGTGGCCCTTTCCCACCAGATTAAATCGCTCTAAATGTTCATTATATGATAACAACACCCCGTCCTCAAATAAGTCACCAATATTACATACACCTCTAGAGTGCCACTGTCTCCAGTACACAGATGTTTTTCCTATACGGACATCAGAGTTACGCCATAATGATGAATATCTCTGTACAGTATATTTAACTTTAAGCATTTTATGAACTTTAATCCAAACATCCTTTGAATGTAAAAGTACGGGGTTTGTGATATTGGACCTTTTTTGTGATTAAACCTCAATAGGATTGAAAGGTGAGCATATCTCCCTTTCAATATCTATCCAGGCTGCGTTATTTTCTGTTACATCCCAGTATCTTGCAATTTTAGCAATTTCAAAGGATATACAATCTCGGGTCAGGAAGACCTAACCCTCCGTTTTCTTTATGTGCACATCATTTTCTCAATTTAATTGTTGGCTTTTTCCCTTCCCATAGAAAGTATTTTATCTAGTTGCCTAAATATAGTAGATGGTATTGTGATCAGGAGCATCATAGCAACATAGTTGAACTGCGGGGCAACCACCATTTTTATTATAACTGACTTTTCCCCATAATGTGAGTCTGATCTTCTCCCAGTTTTCCAAATTAGTTTGGATCTTTTGGAGTAAAGTTTGACATCACTATTTCCCCTATGTCCTGAGACAGTTTAATGCCAAGGTATTTCATCCTGTTATGTACCCATCTAAAGTTAAACTTCTCTACCATGAATAGGAAACTGGACTTAGAGAGAGGTGATATTTCTAAACACAAATATTTTTCGTGTTTGATGTGTCCTTAATGCTGCTGATACAAACACATGAGTAGTTGGCAAGCACTTAACGTTTACTACTCCAAACATTAAATGTCAATCCAACCAGTATTAATAACCAACAGTATAGCCCAAAATGGAAACGGTAGTTTTCTTCTCTTTCCCATTGTCCTTCATGATGTCTCTGAGGGACCTACATGGGGTTTGTTACTTAGTTGACTGTCTTTATGCGTTATGTAGTGTATCTTTGGGCTTAAAGTGGTTGTCGTCAGTCTTCCTTCAAGGGGTCCTTTTGGGACTCCTCCGGTAGAGCCACAATTCACAAGTCACAATTCTTTAAAGTCCATCCTTAGGTGCTTGAATGTACCATAGGCTATTCAGCTTATGGTACACTGCACACACTATGCACCTTGAACAATATTTTTTCTGAGTACCGAATTTTCCGCACTATAAGGCGCACCAGAGTATAAGCCACAGTAGCTAAATTGAATGATGTGTACATACAGTGGGGCAAAAAAGTATTTAGTGAGCCACCAATTTCTGCAAGTTCTCCCACTTAAAAAGACGAGAGAGGCCTGTTATTTTCATCATAGGTAAACCTCAGCTATGAGAGACAAAATGAAAAATCCAGAAAATCACATTGTCTGATTTTTTTAAGAATTTATTTGCAAATTATGGTGGTAAATAAGTATTTGGTCACCTACAAACCAGCAAGATTTCTGGCTGTCACAGACCTGCAACTTCTTCTTTAAGAGGCTCCTCTTTCTTCCACTCATTACCTGTATTAATGGCACCTGTTTGAACTCCTTATCAGTATAAAAGACACCTGTCCACAACCTCAAACAGTCACACTCCAAACTCCACCATGGCCAAGACCAAAGAGCTGTCAAAGGACACCAGAAACCCAATTGTAGACCTGCACCAGGCTGGGAAGTCTGAATCCGCAATAGGTAAGCAGCTTGGTGTGAAGAAATCAACTGTGGGAGCAATTATTAGGAAATGGAAGACAAACAAGACCACAGATAATCTCCCTCGATCTGGGGCTCCACGCAAGATAATCACCCTGTGGGGTCAAAATGATCCCACAAGAACGGTGAACCAAAATCCCCAGAACCACACGGGGGGACCTAGTGAATGACCTCCGGAGAGCTGGGACCAAAGTAACAAAGGCTACCATCACTAACACACTACACCGCCAGAGACTCAAATCCTGCAGTGCCAGACGTGTCCCCCTGCTAAAGCCAGTGCATGTCCGGGCCTGGTTGAAGTTTGCTAGAGAGCATTTTGATGATCCAGAACAGGATTGGGAGAATGTCATATGGTCAGATGAAACCAAAATATAACTTTTTGGTAAAAACTCAACTTGTCGTGTTTGAAGGAGAAAGAATGCTGAGTTGCATCCAAAGAACACCATACCTACAGTGAAGCAAAAAAAAATCTCACGATACATGGCCCCATTCATTCTTTCCGTCACACGGATCAGACGCCATTTTAAAACAGCCCCAAAGCATGATGTTTCCACCCCCATGCTTCACTGTAGCTAGGTGTCTGGTAAGGAATAGTGTTATCTCTCCATGGTATATTATGATGAATATGTTAAGTGTTGGCTGTTATGGTTTTTTACTAGGCAAAGCCACGATAACCGTTACATTACGGTTCTGTAATGTAACCGTTTCAACACGGTTCTGTAGGATGTCTTGCATTGGCCCATGGTTCGTTTTATATGTTAGTTATGGTCACACTAACTGTGCGTTGACATCAAACGCGTCATTTGTCGCCCGTTTGCGTTGTCGCCGAAGTTTTGTCACACCACTAATCATAATCTGTCACTGTGCAAGTTTTGTCGAATTTGTCGCGCCACAACACGATAACCACCATTGCCTTGTCTTTACCTTTTGTGGAAGAGGGAGAGACGTCGGAGGACCCAACGCAGTCTATTCATAATATTGTAATGACCACGGAAGAGGCAGTGAATGAAGTATTGATTAGACAGAGATTTATTAGATGGGCCTACCTAATAAGCCGTTGGAACACAAAAGACCGGAAGCGATAGCAACGCCGGTAAACAAACCCCGTGAAGCCCAATCCCTACGAGAGCTCCCCGCGCTACGGCCATCCGGAGGCGCACAGAGCTTTTGGCCGTGATATTATATATACAATTATATTATATACTATTATATATATAGAGCTCCAGGAGGACGTCCACTGACCCTACATATCCCAAGTCCTGTGCTGCTTGACCTGGGACATAATTGTCCCCAGAGCCATGTGGTCTCTTCTTGTACACTCTTATAATGCAAAAAAATAGCGTTATTGTAGTACAATTCATCACTTCAAAACGTCAGTATATAATATTGATGACCAGGTTACTAGCTATAGCAGCTTATGCTAATGAATTACAGTTGCAATTAGTTTGCCATCTGGCTTGGCTGATGCAGCTACCTTTCTTATGGGGCGTTCACACCAAAAGCGTCTGACGCGAAAAAATCGCTTGAAAAGCTTCTATCGCGCCGCTTGATCAAAATGTCAATTTTTGGATCATCGCTTCATTCGCGCTTGTCGCTCGAAAAAAAAAAAACGGCGCATGGGCAAACGAAACAGTCAGTAACGTGGTAAAACAAGCCACGTATAGTCTCAGAACTTACCAGCGAGTCCCACCTCTGCTCCCACTTTGGTCCATGCCTCCTCCTTCTTGTACCGGTCCCGGTAAAATACAGCTGCCGTGTCATAAAGGGCCGGGTGCCCACAAACCGCCACAATCAGTTTCTCCTCCATGTTTGTGTGCAATAGAGTATCTTCCGCCTCGTCGGGAGATACTCGCCGCTGATTGGATGTCGCGGCGCGATGCCGCCTGAAAAGTTCAATTTTTCCAACTTTATTTGCGCCGCTTCAGACGCTCCAGACGCTTCATTCGCGTCGCCTGATATAAAATCGCGTGTAATCGCGCCATTTACATTCATTGCCTATGTAGAATTGCCGCTCAATTCGCGTCAGACGCTTTTGGTGTGAACACCCCATTAGGCCTACCAGCGCAATTGCAATGATTTTAAAATAACATACATGGTATGTCTGTGAGCAAGATGTTGATGCTATATATGTACTTATGTAGTTATCAGCACTAATGTTTAATTACCTCAGAATCGGACATGGTGTTTCGTCTTCCTAGCAATGTAACTGAATTCACATGAACGCGCATAACTGATGTTCAGAGGGAGGAGCTACAGCAAATAGAGCGTGGCAGGGAGGGACCAGAGAGAACGCAACGGAATCTTAATGGCTGTTTTCTCCCAAATCGCCATCCCTAGTTTTAACTTTGGCTATTTTTGAACAAACTTGAAAAAGTGTGCACATCTTTGAATATGTATCTACATTATAGCCTACAGTAGTACCATAACAAAAACAAAGCTTACAGCGCTTGACGAGGCAATATCAAATTAAATGTGTTTTTTTAAAAGTGCAAAATAAAGTGCCTGTAACAGCAGTAAGCGCGTAAGCCTAAAGTTGCAGCAACACAGCTGCTTAAAATATACGGTAATCAGCCTACCAGAAAAGTCATTACTCCTCGTCTTCATCTTTTAGGCTATGGTGCAGTACACGGCTGTAACCAGCAAAGTCAAGTCATTAATCCTCATCTCCGTCTTCTTCCTGCATACTCGTCCTCATCTTCAGTGTCGGAAACGAACAGGCTCAGGGTGGTTTCATCAGCCACTCTCCTCTCTTCTTCGTTGTCGCTCTCAAAACCAACAAACTCCTCTTTGTCACTGTCGGAATCAAACAGCCTCTGAAGAGCCTCAGCTGTGGCGGCGTCCTCCTCTTTATCATGCAGCAGTCCAGTCTTTCGGAACCCGTTAATGATTGTGGATGTTTTGACACTCTATCAGGATCCACTCGCAAACTTGAAAGCGAAAGTTGCTTTTCGCATGCGACCAGTTTTGGTGAATGATTTATCACCGCTAGTCATCCACGCCTCCCACTGAACGCGTAGTGCCACTTTGAACGCACAATTGACACTGATGTCGAGTGGCTGCAGATGCTTCGTTGTGTCCCCAGGAATCACAGCTTGAATCGAGTTTGTGCTCTTGATTGCTGCTTTCACATAATCCGTGTTATGGGCCCTCTTGCTGTCCAAAACGAGCAAAGCTTTTTTTTGGCGAAAGAATCCTCCAGGGCGCTTGACGTAGCACTCATTTATGAGCCATTGCACCCCAACAAATGCAGGCCTGCCTCTGTGCATCCCAACTTTCCTTTGTTCGTCCTTCCCGTCCGGTGCCTCCACAAACATTTTATCAGCTTGGTCTCTCCCGGGAATGTTGCCTTGAATGCAACCCCACCGTGGGCCAAGTTTGACTTGGCGCACTTCGCCGATGGGTGACCGGTGTGTTTTGGGCCATTTCAAGAATGGCTGTAACGAGGGATTCCACTCCCACTGTGGATAGGTCTGGGAGCCATTCTGCTATGTCCTTAATGTCACTGTGTCTTCATGCACGGAAAACGTAAGCCTGACTGCCATAACCCCCGTTGCGCTGTTACCAGATGCTTCCTCCTTTGCTGTGAGATCCGGATAGAGGTTGAATGATGGAACGGCGGCCTGGGCGTTGTCGTCATACAGTGGAGGTGAAGGGGGATTCGCACGCAGTCCGCCGTTGCAGTCCAGGTCCGGGTCTACATCTCGGGTGAAATTGAGATGAAAAAAATCCCTACACACTCTATGCTCTCTGTCTCTGGCAGATTTTTTTTATATCCTGGCCCTCTCTTTCCCACAAATAAAATGCACACCAAAATAATTTAAAACTTTTCTTTTTCTTCTCTGACTCCAACAACCATCACTCTAGCTCCTGTAATCGTTTTAAGCTAAAACTCCCCATTTCAGGAAATCCCAGTTGATACCAATATTTTAAACCCTCCAGAGCCGCTATTATCTATTACAATTATCTAATATTACCGTAACCTCCTTGTTGCTACACATATAAACATATTTATTAATAAATGTATGCCTATTATTAGAACGGGAGCCAGTGGCAAGAAGGAAGTGCTCGAGACCACGATCCACTAGAGGCTCACGGAGACCCTATAGATAGTGATTGTGTTCCATGTCGGAGAGTATTGCAATAAATGCTGAGTGTGGCTTAACCCTCTTTCAAACATCTTATTCGTACCTGGAACCCGGCACATTGGGAAGCGGGCTACCACAATACATAATACTGTGATTTTTGAAAAATAAGGTTATGATAGAGTTATGCCATCTACTGCCACAAGAGGCCAGTGTAGCAGACACATTTCCCTGCATTTGACAGTCAAGCATCTGTGCTAATTTCTCTCCGGCAATATTGGTATTTTGAGCGTAAGAAAACAACAATGAACACGTTTGGATGCTAAGACTACGTTTTCAATGAACTTATACAGACAAATAATGTGTGATAAATTACTAAATATCAACAGCAGCTAGTAGCTAATAAATCCAAACAGTAGCTTGCATTAACATTGACGTTAGCACCAGTTAAAGCTAACTTTAATGCTGGCAGCAGGATGGAATGAATAGGTCTACTGGCCTGGGTCTTGCACTGGTGTAAATTTTAGGTTTTTAGTTGTTTATTTTACATACCATAGGCTACATCATTTTGATTACAAAAAGGTAAAGACAAAACTATTATATTTTATCTTTGCTATTGACAAAATACAGTAGTTCAACAAGCAGGGTATGGGCTGCTTGAATTCTATTTTTATGAGATGACTGAGGCAAGAAAATGGGAGTTGTGCATTCTGGGCCAAAAAGAAACTGATGAACAACTTGTTTGCCCTCTTGCGAATCCAGTTGCCAGTTGTAGAGTGGGAGCCTACAAAGAAATCATCAACCTTGTGAGTTAGTTTACAGCTATTGGTGCGGCTCCCAACCCAGATGTAGATCTTCCAGATGAAGAATTGATACAGCAGAATCGTGAATCCTGGCACAAATCATGTCGTCAGCTTGACAGATCCTCAGCATTTGAATACGCAAAAAAACACTGCCCGTGAGGGATTGCCTGGTGCAAATAGAAGATCTTGTCGGGTCTTGTCTTGTCGAACGCCATCTAGCCTATGTCTCTTCTGTGCTAAACAAACAGATGCAGTAGACCATTCTTTCCAGAAATGATCACTTACCCAAGAGATACATGGCAAGGCAGTTAAACTAGGAGAAGATGGTATTCTGGCACTCCTTGCAGAAGGAAATCTGGTTGCTATTGAAGGAAAGTATCATCTGAAATGCTACATAATGTTTGCCATTACAATGTGATTTGTAAACAAACCACAGTGAGTAAAAACCTTGAAATCACAGCAGAAAATGAATTGCTACAATTCATAAAAGAAGAAATTAGCGGGGGTAGTAGAGTCTTTGCTTTGCAAGATCTAACAGAGATGATGACTGAGAGACTGGAACAATATGGTATCCAGAAAATCGTGAACCGGACACGCCTAAAGGAAACAGTCCTCAAGAACTTCCCTGATTTGACAGAGGAGAAAGGTATCGGGGACAGAGTTTTCATTATGTGTTCGAGAACTGCTAGGAAGATCATATCATCACAAACACCAGAGGAAGAAGCGCACACATTACTAATGGCAGCTTCAATCCTCAGAAAAGCAGTTTTGAATCATGAAACTCCATTTAAATGTGATGGCTCATTTCCCAGTGGCTGTGAAGAGACGTCTGTTCCCAAGAAAATTAGGTATTTCTTCCGTCATCTCCTCACAGGACCCAAATCCGCAACAGATCCAGATAATTCCAGACAGACTCTGTATGTGAGTCAGGTGGCCATGCTAAATATGATCTCTCTTTCAGTAAACTTGAACTGTGAGCCTCCACTTGCAGTGTTCCTTGCCCTTGATTTGCATTCGGAAACATGAAGCAAGAAGTTAGTCAATCTGCTACACAAATATAAACTCACACTATGAGAAGGTCCTCAGCATGGAAGTTTGCTTTGCACAGGCCATTGCACAACAGACCAGGAAGAATGCAGATATAGTCTGTCCTACAAATTTGCGTCAGTCAATTTTCACAGTTGCAGCCCTTGATAACATGGATCATAATCCCACATCACGCACTGCAAGCTCATCCTTCCATGGAGCTGGGATTTCACTATTTCAGTTTCTTACATCAGAGTAGCCTTGGTTGCACCAAGAATGTCTGAAAATCAACTCAAAAAAATCAGGAGAAAGCAGCATAGTAGGACCCATCCTGCCTCATTCCTATACATCTGTACCACATGTGGGCCGAAATCTTGTTACCCAACCTCCAGTTAAAGTTGTGTAGCCAGTGTTGAGAGTTTCATTCAAAGTTACTATTGTGGTACTCCACAGCCTTCTAAAGCGAGCCTGTGAGGACAGTGTAACTGAGATGGTCCTTGAGGCCCAGGTTGAGAGAGTTGCCCATGAGAGCCCAACATTCTCCTTCTGGCTGCTTGTGTACCAAGTACCACTATCTTCATGTTCATGCGAGCACATCGCGAACGGAAGATCAAACTCATGGTCACAACCCTGCAGAAGCTCGTTCCTCTGTTCTTTGCTCTCGACCATCACAACTATGCCTGGTGGCTTCCAGTCTTTATAAAGGACATGGAATGTCTCCCAGATAGTATCCGGGCAGAGTTTGAAAAGGGATATTGGACGGTAACTCGCAGCAATCTGCGTTTTTCAGCAATGCCGATTGACCAAGCACACAAGTAACCCAACAAAAGGGTGAAAGGAGTGGGTGGCAAAATTGGCTTCACAGAGAACCCGGACATGTTGGAACGCTGGATTGTGACTGGCCCGGAAATCAGCTGTGTCCTGGAGGAGTTAACCACTGTAAATGACAGCGATGACTTAGAATGGCGTCCTCATCATGAGGAAGGATCAGCATCACAGCAGCGTTTTCAACGTCACACCAAAAACCTGATGGAGCTGTTGCTCAGCAATGGGAATCCCTTTGAGGAGAGCAGTAAAGACCTGGTTACTTGAGATAACAAGGTGTGTGACTCTGCAGCCGCTGCAGCATCGGTCCTTAAAGTTGAGTCAATGGGACAAGAGCAGGACAACAACTTCAAAAAGAATGTGCTGGACTCACATGACACACCACTGACAGCTCCGATCAAGCAAAACAACTTGATGTTGTCCATGAGAAGAAAACACAAGAAGACAGCAGCTAAACTGAGAATGCAGCACTTTAAACATTATGCAGAGCTTTATGGGAAATCTTTCATTGTGCTGGAAAGCCGGAGGGGGAATTTGGAAGAGTTTTTTCGCCACAAGTCTTTTCCATACCCACCTGCTTTATCATGTGAAGAATCCCTCAATTCCAGTACCAAGTCAGATTTGTTGTTTTACATCCTGGGAAATTCTATGAGTGAAGAAATGTCTGACAATGAGGAGATAGTTGCACCAGGTCTTTATGATTTCACTGTTATTGATGGTGAAGCACTTCTCCATTCACTGCCTGGCACAACTGTCCAAGGGAAGACCTTTGAGTCCTACTTTGACAAGGTCTTCTGCCCACGAGCTCAACATGACTTGAAAAGATCAACACGAGTGGACATCGTCTGGGACCAGTATCGTGCTTTGACAATCAAAGGAAGAACAAGAGGAAAACGAGGATCAGCCACCCGACAACGCATCTCTGGCACTGCCAAAGTCCCAAGAGATTGGCAGGCATTTCTGGCAAATGTGGATAATAAGATAGAACTGTTTTCATTCCTGTCAACTTTGCTTGTAACAAATGAACATTTCCCAGATGACAATGATGTCTTCCTAACAGCAGATGATTGCGTCCACCATGTTGGAAACGGTCCTCCAATGGATCGCTGCAATCATGAGGAAGCTGACACTCGTGTCCTAGTGCATCTTCTCCATGCCCTCCAAACAGCATCAGCTGGGATGGTCTCTACTGGAGACACAGATGTTGTCGTAATCCTGCCGAGTAATATCCATTATTTCAAGGCTTTGAATGCAACTGCAGAAATCTGGATCTGCTTCAAAACATTGTCTGTCGGCTGTACTCCAGTGAATCAAGTAAGGAAAGTGATCCAAGCAAGCATCTGGACGACAGCCCACATGTAAGTATGCACCTGTATGGATTTGAGTATTGTACCATATAATCACAAAAATCATGCATTTATTTATTTATTCATTTATTTATTCCTTCATTTAGGTCAACAATGCCTGTCAACAACCCCACTGACCATGGGTGGGAAGAAGAGGACAGCAAACTTCTTCCCATTTGGACTACGCTGCCACAT
>OLKM01003923.1:0-27776 GCA_900291075.1 Melanogrammus aeglefinus | reverse complement strand
GAAGACTAGCCTGATAAAGTCAGTTTCTAGCAATTGAAGTATTTAGGAGCTTAGATATGTTCCATTTCACATTGTCTACGATCATAAAACATGGACATTTGTTTCTTCATGAAAGCCGTGTTTTGCTATCTTTTTTACCACTCAACATTTAAAGGGGAAGGAAAGCTTGTTCCTAAGGTGCTCCCCCCATGTCCCTTCCCAGAACCCAGAGATTAATACCCTCAAGAGATGAGGTGAAGGGTTGAAAGGAGATTATTCAGGGGGCTGAGAGGAGGCCGACCCAGAATTAAATCATACGTCATTTATCAGTTGGGGAATGAAATTACGGCGACTTTCTATCAACATTAAGACATCAATGTCGAGGTGATTTAACGCACAGGTTTGTTTTGGTTGTTTTTTTTTTCAAGACCACAGTGTATTACCAATAGGTCTCTGTGGCGCAATTGGTTGCGCGTTCGACTGTTAATCGAAAGGTGGTGGTTCAAGCCCACCCAGGGACGGCCTGATTTATTGTTGAACTGCAGTCAAGCTTTACAAAAGCCCAAACCTTTGACCTTTGTCGAGTGAAAAAAATGAACGGTGTCTCCTAGATAGATTTGATAGAAACTGCTCTGTCGTTTCCCGTCCAAGCATGTACCATTGACTTGAGTACGAAGTGTCTTGGAGAAGAGCTAGCTGGCAAAAGTCAGTTCTAGCCATTGGAAGTATTTAGGAGCTTAGAAATGTTCCATTTCACCTTGTCTTACGAGATCATAACATGGAAATTTCTTTCTCTTGAAAGCCGTGTTTTGCTTATCTTTTTTACCAACTCAACTTTAAAGGGAGAGAGAAAGCCTTGTTCCTAAAAGCCAGGGACACACCAAGCCGACCGTCGGGGCGTCGCGCCTCGTCGGCACCAGTCGGACGGCGTCGTAACCGCGTCGGTTTGGTGTGTTCCTTTCCGTCGGGCAGCGTCGGAAGCCCTCGGTCTCGTCGGGGCCGAATTCAACATGCTCAGTCGGGACTTGTCGGCCGGTACGGAGAGTAGACTCGTCGGGTACTCTATTGGCTGTGTGCCATCTATGACGATTATGACGGGCGGTGCCGTAGCGAATCAGCGCGGTGTGTGGGAGGGGTGGAAGAGGGGCGGAAGTGACGAGCTTACTTTTTCCCTCCTGCGATGTCTTCGGGCAACAACAACGAGCCCGAGAGCAGCCAACGTGACGAGCATCTCAGCCGAAGTGACCATTTTGCTGCCAAGAATTTTTTTTCCAAAACGTCCAAAACGTCTGCTCAAAAATAAACAAGCTGTTTTGTGCGCTTTGTTTTTATTCTACCTGGTTTCTTCTATGGTTTCTCGGTTAGGCCATTTCCTGTTTTCATGTTTCGGATAACGGGCACGAGACTAGCGCCACCCGCTGTTATGGAGAATTATTGCATCTCGCGCAAGCGCAGAACATACAGACTGCTGTGTCGTCGGGAGTGGTCGTGGCGGTGTGTTTCACAGCTTCCGCTCTCCCGACTGTCTCCGACGAGAGGCAACGGACCCGTCGGGCAAGCGGGCGTCGGCGTCTGGTCGTGTCGGGGCGGTGTGTCAGGGGCTTAAGGGTGGCTCCCCCCATGTCCCCTTTCCAGAACCCAGGAGATTACATACCCTCAGAGATGAGGTTAAGGGTTGAAAGGAGATTATTCAGGGGGGACTTAAAGGGAGGCGGCCCTAGAATTTAAATCATACGTCATTTATCAGTGGGGAATGAAATACGGCGACTTTTCTATCAACATTTGAAGACATCAATGTCGAGGTGATTTAACGCACAGGTTTGGTTTGCGTTGTATTTTTTTTTTCAAGACACATGTGTATTGCCATATAGGTCTCTGTGGCGCAATTGGTTAGCGCGTTCGACTGTTAATCGAAAGGTTGGTGGTTCAAGCCCACCCAGGGACGACCTGATTATTGTTGAACTGCAGGTCAAGCTAAGCAACAGCCCAAACCTTTGACCTTTGTCGAGTGAAAAAAATCAACGGTGTTTCCAAGAGAAGATTTGATAGAACTGCTCTGTCGTTTCCCGTCCAAGCATGTACCATTGACTTGAGTACGGAGTGTCTTGAGAGATGAGCTAGCTGGCTAGGGTGAATTTCTAGAATTTCTAGCTTAGATATGTTCCAACTTCACCTTTTCTTACGGATCATAGCATGAAAAATCTGGTCATTTCTTCTTGAAAGTCATGTTTTGTCATCTTTTTTTTACCAACTCAACATCAATGTCGAGGTGATTTAACACAGGGTTTTTTGTGTGATTTTTTTCTGAATGTTGCCTGGTAACGTGAATATTAAGCCCGGCTAGCTCAGTCGGTAGAGCATGAGACTCTTAATCTCAGGGTCGTGGGTTCGAGCCCACGTTGGGCGACTTGTACTTTTAAACCTAGGCCCATCTGGTGGAATGTTCACAGAAAGGAAAAAGGAGTCGTTCTTTGGTTCTGTGTTCGATCATAGAGCCACACTAAATTGTCACCCGGTCAGCAGATTTGCGTGGTCGAGCCACAACATTCTGTATTGATATGGAGTCAGCTGGACGTTTGAAAAATAAGTTGCAATCTACGGTTTGTGTCGCGACAAACATAAAAGACTTGATCATTTGAAAGGACAAATAAGGAGTGTCTTGAGAGAAGAAGCTAGCTGTCGCTAAAGTCACAGTTCTACAGCAATTGGAAGTATTTAGGAGCTTAGATATGTTCCATTTCACCTTGTCTTACGATCATAACATGGAAATTGTTTTCTTCTTGAGAACGGTCGTTTTGCTATCTTTTTACGCACACTCATTCTTGTAGGGGAGAGGAATGCTTGTTCTTAAGGGTGGCTCCCCCCATGTCCCCTTTCCAGAACCCCAGGAGATTAACATACCCTCAGAGATGAGGTTAAGGGTTGGAAAGGAGATTATTCAGGGGGGACTGAAAGGGAGGCGGACCCTAGAATTTTAAATCATACGTCATTTATCAGTGGGGAATGAAAATACGGCGACTTTCTATCAACATTTGAAGACATCAATGTCGAGGTGATTTAACGCACAGGTTTGGTTTTGGTTGTATATTTTTTTTTTCAAGACACATGTTGTATTGCCATATAGGTTCTCTGTGGCGCAATTGGTTAAGCGCGTTCGACTGTTAATCGAAAGGTTGGTGGTTCAAGCCCACCCAGGGACGACCTGATTATTGTTGAACTGCAGGTCAAGCTAAGCAACAGCCCAAACCTTTGACCTTTGTCGAGTGAAAAAAATCAACGGTGTTTCCTAGAGTAGATTTGATAGAACTGCTCTGTCGTTTCCCGTCCAAGCATGTACCATTAACTTGAGTACGGTGTGTCTTGAGAGAAGAGCGAGCTGGCTAAAGTCAGTTTCTAGCAATTGGAAGTATTTAGGAGTTTAGAAATGTTCCAATTCACCTTGTCTTACGATCATAACATGGAAATTGTTTTCTTCTTGAAAGCCGTGTTTTGCTATCTTTTTTACCAACTCAACTTTAAAGGGGAGAGGAAAGCTTGTTCCTAAGGGTGGCTTCCCCGTGGATGTTTCCTTTTCTTCAACTTTCCTGGATAACGTGAATATTAGCCCTGCTAGCTCAGAGATCGTGGTTATAGGGATGCATAGAGACTTTATCTCAGGATCGTGGGTGTCTGAGCCCACGGTTGAGGCGACTTGAGATACTTTTAACCATACGTCATCTGTGTGATGTTCACGAGTAAAGGGAAATAGCGATCGTTCTTTGTTCTAGTCGATCATTAGAGCACATCTAAATGTCACCCGGTCAGCAGATTGCGTGGTCGAGCCACAACATTTTGCATTGATTATGGTAGTTCAGTCTGACATGTTTTGAAATAAGATGCAACTACGGTTCTGTGGCGCCAAAACATAAAGTAGACGTTCGATCATTTGAAAGGACAAGTAAGGAGTGGTTCTTGACGAGGAACGAGCCTAGCTGCTTAACGCAGGTCAAGTTTCTAGCAATTGGCAAGTACCTTTTAGACCTTTAGATATGTTCAATATTCACCTTAGGTGTTTACGGAGTACATAACGATCGGATAGAATTGTTCTCGTCATTTATCAGTGGAATGAAAGCCGGTCGTCTTTCTATCACATTTGACAGACTCAAGCGAGTGATTTAACGCACAGGTGTTTTGATGTAGTTAGAAGCATGTGTATTGCCATAAGGTCTGGCGTCGCATTGGTTAGCGCTTTCGACTGTTAATCCAAGGAGGATGTACATACCCACCAGGACGACCTGAGTTGAACTGCAGGTAGCTGCAAAGCAGACTTTACTTGCAGGGGGACTAGAGTCAAGGAGGCGATTTGTAGAAACTGTCTACTTCCTACGTCATGTACCATTACTTGATACGAGTGTCTGAAATGAGTACTGGTCGATCGATTTCTATAACATTTCTAGCTTAGATATGTTCCACTTCACCTTGTCTTACGATCATAGCATGAAAATCTGGTCATTTCTTCTTGAAAGTCATGTTTTGTCATCTTTTTTTACCAACTCAACATCAATGTCGAGGTGATTTAACACAGGGTTTTTTGTGTGATTTTTTTTCTTTATGTTGCCTGGTAACGTGAATTTTAAGCCCGGCTAGCTCAGTCGGTAGAGCATGAGACTCTTAATCTCAGGGTCGTGGGTTCGAGCCCCACGTTGGGCGACTTGTACTTTTAACCTAGCCCATCTGGTGGAATGTTCACAGAAAGGAAAAGGAGTCGTTCTTGGTTCTGTTCGATCATAGAGCCACACTAAATGTCACCCGGTCAGCAGATTGCGTGGTCGAGCCACAACATTCTGCATTGATATGGAGTCAGCTGGACAGTTTGAAAATAAGATGCAACTACGGTTTGTGGCGCCAAAACATAAAAGACTTGATCATTTGAAAGGACAATAAGGAGTGTGTCTTGAGAGAAAGAGCTAGCTGGCTAAAGTCAGTTTCTAGCAATTGGAAGTATTTAGGAGCTTAGATATGTTCCATCATAACATGGAAATTGTTTTCTTCTTGAAAGCCATGTTTTTCTATCTTTTTTTACCAACTCAACATTAAAGGGGAGAGGAAATCTTGTTTCTAAGGGTGGCTCCCCCCATGTCCCCTTTCCAGAACCCAGGAGATTACATATGCTCAGAGATGAGGTTAAGGGTTGAAAGGAGATTATTCAGGGGGGACTGAGAGGGAGGGGGCCCTAGAATTTAAATCATACGTCATTTATCAGTGGCGAATGAAATACGGCTACTTTCTATCAACATTTGAAGACATCAATGTCGAGGTGATTTAACGCACAGGTTTGTTTTGGTTGTATTTTTTTTTTCAAGACACATGTGTATTACCATATTAGGTCTCTGTGGGCGCAATTTGGTTAGCGCGTTCGACTGTTAATCGAAAGGTTGGTGGTTCAAGCCCACCCAGGGACGGCCTGATTATTGTTGAACTGCAGGTCAAGCTTAGCAAAAGCCCAAACCTTTGACCTTTGTCGAGTGAAAAAATGAACGGTTTCTCCTGGAGTAGATTTGATAGAACTGCTCTGTCGTTTCCCGTCCAAGCATGTACCATTGACTTGAGTACGAAGTGTCTTGAGAGAAGAGCTAGGTGGCAAAAGTCAGTCTCTAGCCATTGGAAGTATTTAGGAGCTTAGAAATGTTCCATTTCACCTTGTCTTACGATCATCACATGGAAATTGCTTTCTTCTTGAAAGCCGTGTTTTGCTATCTTTTTTACCAACTCAACTTTAAAGGGGAGAGGAAAGCTTGTTCCTAAAGCCAGGGACACACCAAGCCGACCGTCGGGCGTCGCGCCTCGTCGGCACCAGTCGGACGGCGTCGTAACCGCGTCGGTTTGGTGTGTTCCTTTCCGTCGGGCAGCGTCGGAAGCCCTCGGGTCTCGTCGGGGCCGATTCAACATGCTCAGTCGGGACTTGTCGGCCGTCGGGAGAGTAGACTCGTCGGGTACTCTGATTGGCTGTGTGCCATCTATGACGATTATGACGGGCGGTGCCGTAGCGAATCAGCGCGGTGTGTGGGAGGGGTGGAAGAGGGGCGGAAGTGACGAGCTTACTTTTTCCCTCCTGCGATGTCTTCGGGCAACAACAACGAGCCCGAGAGCAGCCAACGTGACGAGCATCTCAGCCGAAGTGACCATTTTGCTGCCAAGAATTTTTTTTCCAAAACGTCCAAAACGTCTGCTCAAAAATAAACAAGCTGTTTTGTGCGCTTTGTTTTTATTCTACCTGGTTTCTTCTATGGTTTCTCGGTTAGGCCATTTCCTGTTTTCATGTTTCGGATAACGGGCACGAGACTAGCGCCACCCGCTGTTATGGAGAATTATTGCATCTCGCGCAAGCAGCAGAACATACAGACTGCTGTGTCGTCGGGAGTGGTCGTGGCGGTGTGTGTTTCACAGCTTCCGCTCTCTCCCGACTGTCTCCGACGAGAGGCAACGGACCCGTCGGGCAAGCGGGCGTCGGCGTCTGGTCGGTGTCGGGGCGGGTGTGTCAGGGGCTTAAGGGTGGCTCCCCCCATGTCCCCTTTCCAGAACCCAGGAGATTACATACCCTCAGAGATGAGGTTAAGGGTTGAAAGGAGATTATTCAGGGGGGACTTAAAGGGAGGCGGCCCTAGAATTTAAATCATACGTCATTTATCAGTGGGGAATGAAATACGGCGACTTTCTATCAACATTTGAAGACATCAATGTCGAGGTGATTTAACGCACAGGTTTGGTTTGGTTGTATTTTTTTTTTCAAGACACATGTGTATTGCCATATAGGTCTCTGTGGCGCAATTGGTTAGCGCGTTCGACTGTTAATCGAAAGGTTGGTGGTTCAAGCCCACCCCAGGGACGACCTGATTATTGTTGAACTGCAGGTCCAAGCTAAGCAACAGCCCAAACCTTTGACCTTTGTCGAGTGAAAAAAAATCAACGGTGTTTCCAAGAGAAGATTTGATAGAACTGCTCTGTTCGTTTCCCGTCCAAGCATGTACCATTTGACTTGAGTACGGAGTGTCCTTGAGAGATGAGCTAGCTGGCTAGGGTGAATTTCTAGAAATTTCTAGCTTAGATATGTTCCACTTCACCTTTTTCTTACGATCATAGCATGAAAATCTGGTCATTTCTTCTTGAAAGTCATGTTTTGTCCATCTTTTTTTACCAACTCAACATCAATGTCGAGGTGATTTAACACAGGGTTTTTTGTGTGATTTTTTTTCTTAATGTTGCCTGGTAACGTGAATATTAAGCCCGGCTAGCTCAGTCGGTAGAGAGGCATGAGACTCTTAATCTCAGGGTCGTGGGTTCGAGCCCCACGTTGGGCGACTTGTACTTTTAACCTAGCCCATCTGGTGGAATGTTCACAGAAAGGAAAAGGAGTCGTTCTTGGTTCTGTTCCGATCATTAGAGCCACACTAAATGTCACCCGGTCAGCAGATTGCGTGGTCGAGCCACAACATTCTGCCATTGATATGGAGTCAGCTGGACAGTTTGAAAATAAGATGCAACTACGGTTTGTGGCGCCAAAACATAAAAGACTTGATCATTTGAAAGGACAAATAAGGAGTGTCTTGAGAGAAGAGCTAGCTGGCTAAAGTCAGTTTCTAGCAATTGGAAGTATTTAGGAGCTTAGATATGTTCCATCATAACATGGAAATTGTTTTCTTCTTGAAAGCCGTGTTTTGCTATCTTTTTTACCAACTCAACTTTAAAGGGGAGAGGAAAGCTTGTTCCTAAGGGTGGCTCCCCCCATGTCCCCTTTCCAGAACCCAGGAGATTACATACCCTCAGAGATGAGGTTAAGGGTTGAAAGGAGATTATTCAGGGGGGACTGAAAGGGAGGCGGCCCTAGAATTTAAATCATACGTCATTTATCAGTGGGGAATGAAATACGGCGACTTTCTATCAACATTTGAAGACATCAATGTCGAGGTGATTTAACGCACAGGTTTGTTTTGGTTGTATTTTTTTTTTCAAGACACATGTGTATTGCCATATAGGTCTCTGTGGCGCAATTGGTTAGCGCGTTCGACTGTTAATCGAAAGGTTGGTGGTTCAAGCCCACCCAGGGACGACCTGATTATTGTTGAACTGCAGGTCAAGCTAAGCAACAGCCCAGACCTTTGTCGAGTGAAAAAAATCAACGGTGTTTCCTAGAGTAGATTTGATAGAACTGCTCTGTCGTTTCCCGTCCAAGCATGTACCATTAACTTGAGTACGGTGTGTCTTGAGAGAAGAGCGAGCTGGCTAAAGTCAGTTTCTAGCAATTGGAAGTATTTAGGAGTTTAGAAATGTTCCAATTCACCTTGTCTTACGATCATAACATGGAAATTGTTTTCTTCTTGAAAGCCGTGTTTTGCTATTCTTTTTTACCAACTCAACTTTAAAGGGGGAGAGGAAAGCTTGTTCCTAAGGGTGGCTCCCCCCAATGTCCCCTTTCCAGAACCCAGGAGATTACCATACCCTCAGAGATGAGGTTAAGGGTTGAAAGGAGATTATTCAGGGGGGGACTGAAAGGAGGAGGCGGCCCTAGAATTTAAATCATACGTCATTTATCAGTGGGGAATGAAATACGGCGACTTTCTATCAACATTTGAAGACATCAATGTCGAGGTGATTTAACGCACAGGTTTGGTTTGGTTGTATTTTTTTTTTCAAGACACATCGTGTATTTGCCATATAGGTCTCTGTGGCGCAATTGGTTAAGCGCGTTCGACTGTTAATCGAAAGGTTGGTGGTTCAAGCCCACCCAGGGACGACCTGATTATTGTTGAACTGCAGGTCAAGCTTAGCAAAAGCCCAAACCTTTGACCTTTGTCGAGTGAAAAAAATCAACGGTGTCTCCTAGAGTAGATTTGATAGAACTGCTCTGTCGTTTCCCGTCCAAGCATGTACCATTGACTTGAGTACGGAGTGTCTTGAGAGAAGAGCTAGCTGGCAAAAGTCAGTTTCTAGCCATTGGAAGTATTTAGGAGCTTAGAAATGTTCCATTTCACCTTGTCTTACGATCATAACATGGAAATTGTTTTCTTCTTGAAAGCCATGTTTTTCTATCTTTTTTTACCAACTCAACATTAAAGGGGAGAGGAAATCTTGTTCCTAAAGCCAGGGACACACCAAGCCGACCGTCGTGGGGCGTCGCGCCTCGTCGGCACCAGTCGGACGGCGTCGTAACCGCGTCGTCGGTTTGGTGTGTTCCTTTCCGTCGGGCAGCGTCCGGAAGCCCTCTGGTCTCGTCGGGGCCGATTCAACATGCTCAGTCGGGACTTGTCGGCCGTCGGGAGAGTAGAACTCGTCGGGTACTCTGATTGGCTGTCAGCCATCTATGACGATTATGACGGGGCGGTGCCGTAGCGAATCAGCGCGGTGTGTGTGGGAGGGGTGGAAGAGGGGCGGAAGTGACGAGCTTACTTTTTCCCTCCTGCGATGTCTTCGGGCAACAACAACGAGCCCGAGAGCAGCCAACGTGGACGGAGCATCTCAGCCGAAGGTGACCATTTTGCTGCCAAGAATTTTTTTCCA
Organism: Melanogrammus aeglefinus; assembly: GCA_900291075.1. Classification (NCBI taxonomy): domain Eukaryota; kingdom Metazoa; phylum Chordata; class Actinopteri; order Gadiformes; family Gadidae; genus Melanogrammus; species Melanogrammus aeglefinus. The sequence continues at coordinate 18,263 of OLKM01003923.1, read as the reverse complement.
AAACGTCCAAAACGTCTGCTCAAAAATAAACAAGCTGTTTTGGTGCGCTTTGTTTTTATTCTACCTGGTTTCTTCTATGGTTTCTCGGTTAGGCCATTTCCTGTTTTCATGTTTCGGATAACGGGCACGAGACTAGCGCCACCCGCTGTTATGGAGAATTATTGCATCTCGCGCAAGCACAGAACATACAGACTGCTGTGTCGTCGGGAGTGGTCGTGGGCGTGTCGTGTTTCACAGCTTCCGCTCTCCCGACTGTCTCCGACGAGAGGCAACGGACCCGTCGGGGCAAGCGGGCGTCGGCGTCTGGTCGTGTCGGGGCGGTGTGTCAGGGGCTTAAGGGTGGCTCCCCCCATGTCCCCTTTCCAGAACCCAGGAGATTACATACCCTCAGAGATGAGGTTAAGGGTTGAAAGGAGATTATTCAGGGGGGACTGAAAGGGAGGCGGCCCTAGAATTTAAATCATACGTCATTTATCAGTGGGGAATGAAATACGGCGACTTTCTATCAACATTTGAAGACATCAATGTCGAGGTGATTTAACGCACAGGTTTGGTTTTGGTTGTATTTTTTTTTTCAAGACACATCTGTATTGCCATATAGGTCTCTGTGGCGCAATTGGTTAGCGCGTTCGACTGTTAATCGAAAGGTTGGTGGTTCAAGCCCACCCAGGGACGACCTGATTATTGTTGAACTGCAGGTCAAGCTTAGCAAAAGCCCAAACCTTTGACCTTTGTCGAGTGAAAAAAATCAACGGTGTCTTCCTAGAGATAGATTTGATAGAACTGCTCTGTCGTTTCCCGTCCAAGCATGTACCATTGACTTGAGTACGGAGTGTCTTGAGAGATGAGCTAGCTGGCTAGGGTGAATTTCTAGAATTTCTAGCTTAGATATGTTCCACTTCACCTTGTCTTACGATCATAGCATGAAAATCTGGTCATTTCTTCTTGAAAGTCCATGTTTTGTCATCTTTTTTTACCAACTCAACAATCAATTGTCGAGGTGATTTAACACAGGGTTTTTTGTGTGATTTTTTTTTCTTAATGTTGCCTGGTAAACGTGAATATTAAGCCCGGCTAGCTCAGTCGGTAGGAGCATGAGACTCTTAATCTCAGGGTCGTGGGTTCGAGGCCCCACGTTGGGCGACTTGTTACTTTTAACCTAGCCCATCTGGTGGAATGTTCACAGAAAGGAAAAGGAGTTCGTTCTTGGTTCTGTTCGATCATAGAGCCACACTAAATGTCACCCGGTCAGGCAGATTGCGTGGTCGAGCCACAACATTCTGCATTGATATGGGAGTCAGCTTGGACAGTTTGAAAATAAGATGCAACTACCGGTTTTGTGGCGCCAAAACATAAAAGACTTGATCATTTGAAAGGACAAATAAGGAGTGTCTTGAGAGAAGAGCTAGCTGGCTAAAGTCAGTTTCTAGCAATTGGAAGTATTTAGGAGCTTAGATATGTTCCATCATAACATGGAAATTGTTTTCTTCTTGAAAGCCGTGTTTTGCTATCTTTTTTACCAACTCAACTTTAAAGGGGAGAGGAAAGCTTGTTCCTAAGGGTGGCTCCCCCCATGTCCCCTTTCCAGAACCCAGGAAGATTACATACCCTCAGAGATGAGGTTAAGGGTTGAAAGGAGATTATTCAGGGGGGACTGAGAGGGAGGCGACCCTAGAATTTAAATCATACGTCATTTATCAGTGGGGAATGAAATACGGCGACTTTCTATCAACATTTGAAGACATCAATGTCGAGGTGATTTAACGCACAGGGTTTTTTTGGTTGTATTTTTTTTTTCAAGACACATGTTGTATTACCATTATAGGTCTCTGTGGCGCCAATTGGTTAGCGGCGTTCGACTGTTAATTCGAAAGGTTGGTGGTTCAAGCCCACCCAGGGACGGACCTGATTATTGTTGAACTGCAGGTCAAGCTAAGCAACAGCCCAGACCTTTGTCGAGTGAAAAAAATCAACGGTGTTTCCTAGAGTAGATTTGATAGAACTGCTCTGTCGTTTCCCGTCCAAGCATGTACCATTAACTTGAGATACGGTGTGTCTTGAGAGAAAGAGCGAGCTGGCTAAAGTCAGTTTCTAGCAATTGGAAGTTATTTAGGAGTTTAGAAATGTTCCAATTCACCTTGTTCTTACGATCATAACATGGAAATTGTTTTCTTCTTGAAAGCCGTGTTTTTGCCTATCTTTTTTACCAACTCAACTTTAAAGGGGAGAGGAAAGGCTTGTTCCTAAGGGTGGCTCCCCCCATGTCCCCTTTCCAGAACCCAGGAGATTACATACCCTCAGAGATGAGGTTAAGGGTTGAAAGGAGATTATTCAGGGGGGACTGAAAGGGAGGCGGCCCTAGAATTGAAATCATACGTCATTTATCAGTGGGGAATGAAATACGGCGACTTTCTATCAACATTTGAAGACATCAATGTCGAGGTGATTTAACGCACAGGTTTGGTTTGGTTGTATTTTTTTTTTTCAAGGACACATCTGTATTGCCATTATAGGTCTCTGTGGCGCAATTGGGTTAGCGCGTTCGACTGTTAATCGAAAGGTTGGTGGTTCAAGCCCACCCAGGGACGACCTGATTATTGTTGAACTGCAGGTCAAGCTTAGCAAAAGCCCAAACCTTTGACCTTTGTCGAGTGAAAAAAATCAACGGTGTCTCCTAGAGTAGATTTGATAGAACTGCTCTGTCGTTTTCCCGTCCAAGCATGTACCATTGACTTGAGTACGGAGTGTCTTGAGAGGAAGAGCTAGCTGGCAAAAGTCAGTTTCTAGCCATTGGAAGTATTTAGGAGCTTAGAAATGTTCCATTTCACCTTGTCTTACGATCATAACATGGGAAATTGTTTTCTTCTTGAAAGCCGTGTTTTGCTATCTTTTTTACCAACTCAACTTTAAAGGGGAGAGGAAAGCTTGTTCCTAAAGCCAGGGACACACCAAGCCGACCGTCGGGCGTCGCGCCTCGTCGGCACCAGTCGGACGGCGTCGTAACCGCGTCGGTTTGGTGTGTTCCTTTCCGTCGGGCAGCGTCGGAAGCCCTCTGGTCTCGTCGGGCCGATTCAACATGCTCAGTCGGGACTTGTCGGCCGTCGGGAGAGAGTAGACTCGTCGGGGTACTCTGATTGGCTGTCAGCCATCTATGACGATTATGACGGGCGGTGCCGTAGCGAATCAGCGCGGTGTGTGGGAGGGGTGGAAGAGGGGCGGAAGTGACGAGCTTACTTTTTTCCCTCCTGCGATGTTCTTCGGGCAACAACAACGAGCCCGAGAGCAGCCAACGTGACGAGCATCTCAGCCGAAGTGACCATTTTGCTGCCAAGAATTTTTTTTCCAAAACGTCCAAAACGTCTGCTCAAAAATAAACAAGCTGTTTTGTGCCGCTTTGTTTTTTATTCTACCTGGTTTCTTCTATGGTTTCTCGGTTAGGCCATTTCCTGTTTTCATGTTTCGGATAACGGGCACGAGGACTAGCGCCACCCGCTTGTTTATGGAGAATTATTGCATCTCGCGGCAAGCGCAGAACATACAGACTGCTGTGTCGTCGGGAGTGGTCGTGTCGTGCGGTGTGTTTCACAGCTTCCTCTCTCCTGACTTGTCTCCGACGAGAGGCAACGGACCCGTCGGGCAAGCGGGCGTCGGCGTCTGGTCGTGTCGGCGTCTGGTCGTGTCGGGGCGGTGTGTCAGGGGCTTAAGGGTGGCTCCCCCCATGTCCCCTTTCCAGAACCCAGGAGATTACATACCCTCAGAGATGAGGTTAAGGGTTGAAAGGAGATTATTCAGGGGGGACTTAAAGGGAGGCGGCCCTAGAATTTAAATCATACGTCATTTATCAGTGGGGAATGAAATACGGCGACTTTCTATCAACATTTGAAGACATTCAATGTCGAGGGTGATTTAACGCACAGGTTTGGTTTTGGTTGTATTTTTTTTTTTCAAGACAACATGTGTATATACATTATAGGTTCTCTGTGGCGCAATTGGTTAGCCGCGTTCGACTGTTAATCGAAAGGTTGGTTGGTTCAAGCCCACCCAGGACGACCTGATTATTGGTTGAACTGCAGGTTCAAGCTAAGCAACAGCCCAAACCTTTTACCTTTGTCGAGTGAAAAAAATCAACGGTGTTTCCAAGAGAAGATTTGATAGAACTGCTCTGTCGTTTCCCGTCCAACCATGTACCATTGACTTGAGTACGGAGTGTCTTGAGAGATGAGCTAGCTGGCTAGGGTGAATTTCTAGAATTTCTAGCTTAGATATGTTCCACTTCACCTTGTCTTACGATCATAGCATGAAAATCTGGTCATTTCTTTCTTGAAAGTCATGTTTTGTCATCTTTTTTTTACCAACTCAACATCAATGTCGAGGTGATTTTAACACAGGGTTTTTTGTGTGTGATTTTTTTTCTTTATGTTGCCTGGTAACGTGAATTTTAAGCCCGGCTAGCTCAGTCGGTTAGAGGCATGAGACTCTTAATCTCAGGGTCGTGGGTTCAAGCCCCACGTTGGGCGACTTTGTACTTTTAACCTAGCCCATCTGGTGGAATGTTCACAGAAAGGAAAAGGAGTCGTTCTTGGTTCTGTTTGATCATAGAGCCACACTAAATGTCACCCGGTCAGCAGATTGCGTGTGTCGAGCCACAACCATTCTGCATTGATATGGAGTCAGCTGGACAGTTTGAAAATAAGATGCAACTACGGTTTGTGTGGCGCCAAAACATAAAAGACTTGATCATTTGAAAGGACAAATAAGGGAGTGTCTTTGAGAGAAGAGCTAGCTGGCTAAAGTCCAGTTTCTAGCAATTGGAAGTATTTAGGAGCTTAGATATGTTCCATTTCACCTTGTCTTACGATCATAACATGGAAATTGTTTTCTTCTTGAAAGCCGTGTTTTGCTATCTTTTTTACCAACTCAACTTTAAAGGGGAGAGGAAAGCTTGTTCCTAAGGGTGGCTCCCCCCATGTCCCCTTTCCAGAACCCAGGAGATTACATACCCTCAGAGATGAGGTTAAGGGTTGAAAGGAGATTATTCAGGGGGGACTGAGAGGGAGGCGACCCTAGAATTTAAATCATACGTCATTTATCAGTGGGGAATGAAATACGGCGACTTTCTATCAACATTTGAAGACATCAATGTCGAGGTGATTTAACGCACAGGTTTGTTTTTGGTTGTATTTTTTTTTTCAAGACACATGTGTATTACCACATAGGTCTCTGTGGCGCAATTGGTTAGCGCGTTCGACTGTTAATCGAAAGGTTGGTGGTTCAAGCCCACCCAGGGACGGCCTGATTATTGTTGAACTGCAGGTCAAGCTTAGCAAAAGCCCAAACCTTTGTCGAGTGAAAAAATTAACGGTTTCTCCTAGAGTAGATTTGATAGAACTGCTCTGTCGTTTCCCGTCCAAGCATGTACCATTGACTTGAGTACGGAGTGTCTTGAGAGAAGAGCTAGGTGGCAAAAGTCAGTTTCTAGCCATTGGAAGTATTTAGGAGCTTAGAAATGTTCCATTTCACCTTGTCTTACGATCATCACATGGAAATTGCTTTCTTCTTGAAAGCCGTGTTTTGCTATCTTTTTTACCAACTCAACTTTAAAGGGGAGAGGAAAGCTTGTTCCTAAAGCCAGGGATACACCCAAGCCGACCGTCGGGGCGTCGCGCCTCGTCGGCACCAAGTCGGAGACGGCGTCGTAACCGCGTCGGTTTGGTTGTGTTCCTTTCCGTCGGGCAGCGTCGGAAGCCCTCGGGTTCTCGTCGGAGGCCGATTCAACATGCTCAGTCGGGACTTGTCGGCCGTTCGGGAGAGTAGACTCGTCGGGTACTATGATTGGCTGTGTGCCATCTATGACGATTATGACGGGCGGGTGCCGTAGCGAATCAGCGCGCGGTGTGTGGGAGGGGTGGAAGAGGGGCGGAAGTGACGAGCTTACTTTTTCCCTCCTGCGATGTCTTTCGGGCAACAACAACGAGCCCGAGAGCAGCCAACGTGACGAGCATCTCAGCCGAAGTGACCATTTTGCTGCCAAGAATTTTTTTTTTCCAAAACGTCCAAAACGTCTGCTCAAAAATAAACAAGCTGTTTTGTGCGCTTTGTTTTTATTCTACCTGGTTTCTTCTATGGTTTCTCGGTTAGGCCATTTCCTGTTTTCATGTTTCGGATAACGGGCACGAGACTAGCGCCACCCGCTGTTATGGAGAATTATTGCATCTCGCGCAAGCACAGAACATACAGACTGCTGTGTCGTCGGGGAGTGGTCGTGGCGGTGTTGTTTCACAGCTTCCTCTCTTCCCTGACTGTCTCCGACGAGAGGCAACGGACCCGTCGGGCAAGCGGGCGTCGGCGTCTGGTCGTGTCGGGGCGGTGTGTCAGGGGCTTAAGGGTGGCTCCCCCCATGTCCCCTTTCCAGAACCCAGGAGATTACATACCCTCAGAGATGAGGTTAAGGGTTGAAAGGAGATTATTCAGGGGGGACTTAAAGGGAGGCGGCCCTAGAATTTAAATCATACGTCATTTATCAGTGGGGAATGAAATACGGCGACTTTCTATCAACATTTGAAGACATCAATGTCGAGGTGATTTAACGCACAGGTTTGGTTTGGTTGTATTTTTTTTTTCAAGACACATCTGTATTGCCATATAGGTCTCTGTGGCGCAATTGGTTAGCGCGTTCGACTGTTAATCGAAAGGTTGGTGGTTCAAGCCCACCCAGGGACGACCTGATTATTGTTGAACTGCAGGTCAAGCTAAGCAACAGCCCAAACCTTTGACCTTTGTCGAGTGAAAAAAATCAACGGTGTTTCCAAGAGAAGATTTGATAGAACTGCTCTGTCGTTTCCCGTCCAAGCATGTACCATTGACTTGAGTACGGAGTGTCTTGAGAGATGAGCTAGCTGGCTAGGGTGAATTTCTAGAATTTCTAGCTTAGATATGTTCCACTTCACCTTGTCTTACGATCATAGCATGAAAATCTGGTCATTTCTTCTTGAAAGTCATGTTTTGTCATCTTTTTTTACCAACTCAACATCAATGTCGAGGTGATTTAACACAGGGTTTTTTGTGTGATTTTTTTTCTTAATGTTGCCTGGTAACGTGAATATTAAGCCCGGCTAGCTCAGTCGGTAGAGCATGAGACTCTTAATCTCAGGGTCGTGGGTTCGAGCCCCACGTTGGGCGACTTGTACTTTTAACCTAGCCCATCTGGTGGAATGTTCACAGAAAGGAAAAGGAGTTCGTTCTTGGTTCTGTTCGATCATAGAGCCACACTAAATGTCACCCGGTCAGCAGATTGCGTGGTCGAGCCACAACATTCTGCATTGATATGGAGTCAGCTGGACAGTTTGAAAATAAGATGCAACTACGGTTTTGTGGCGCCAAAACATAAAAAGACTTGATCATTTGGAAAGGACAAATAAGGAGTGTCTTGAGAGAAGAGCTAGCTGGCTAAAGTCAGTTTCTAGCAATTGGAAGTATTTAGGAGCTTAGATATGTTCCATTTCACCTTGTCTTACGATCATAACATGGAAATTGTTTTCTTCTTGAAAGCCGTGTTTTGCTATCTTTTTTACCAACTCAACTTTAAAGGGGAGAGGAAAGCTTGTTCCTAAGGGTGGCTCCCCCATGTCCCCTTTCCAGAACCCAGGAGATTACATACCCTCAGAGATGAGGTTAAGGGTTGAAAGGAGATTATTCAGGGGGGACTGAGAGGGAGGCGACCCTAGAATTTAAATCATACGTCATTTATCAGTGGCGAATGAAATACGGCTACTTTCTATCAACATTTGAAGACATAAATGTCGAGGTGATTTAACGCACAGGTTTTTTTGGTTGTATTTTTTTTTTTCAAGACACATGTGATTTATCTCATAGGTCTCTGTGGCGCAATTGGTTAGCGCGTTCGACTGTTAATCGAAAGGTTGGTGGTTCAAGCCCACCCAGGGACGACCTGATTATTGTTGAACTGCAGGTCAAGCTAAGCAACAGCCCAGACCTTTGTCGAGTGAAAAAAATCAACGGTGTTTCCTAGGGTAGATTTGATAGAACTGCTCTGTCGTTTCCCGTCCAAGCATGTACCATTAACTTGAGTACGGTGTGTCTTGAGAGAAGAGCGAGCTGGCTAAAGTCAGTTTCTAGCAATTGGAAGTATTTAGGAGTTTAGAAATGTTCCAATTCACCTTGTCTTACGATCATAACATGGAAATTGTTTTCTTCTTGAAAGCCGTGTTTTGCTATCTTTTTTACCAACTCAACTTTAAAGGGGAGAGGAAAGCTTGTTCCTAAGGGTGGCTCCCCCCATGTCCCCTTTCCAGAACCCAGGAGATTACATACCCTCAGAGATGAGGTTAAGGGTTGAAAGGAGATTATTCAGGGGGGACTGAAGGGGGCGCCCTAGAATTTAAATCATACGTCATTTATCAGTGGGGAATGAAATACGGCGACTTTCTATCAACATTTGAAGACATCAATGTCGAGGTGATTTAACGCACAGGTTTGGTTTGGTTGTATTTTTTTTTTCAAGACACATCTGTATTGCCATATAGGTCTCTGTGGCGCAATTGGTTAGCGCGTTCGACTGTTAATCGAAAGGTTGGTGGTTCAAGCCCACCCAGGGACGACCTGATTATTGTTGAACTGCAGGTCAAGCTTAGCAAAAGCCCAAACCTTTGACCTTTGTCGAGTGAAAAAAATCAACGGTGTCTCCTAGAGTAGATTTGATAGAACTGCTCTGTCGTTTCCCGTCCAAGCATGTACCATTGACTTGAGTACGGAGTGTCTTGAGAGAAGAGCTAGCTGGCAAAAGTCAGTTTCTAGCCATTGGAAGTATTTAGGAGCTTAGAAATGTTCCATTTCACCTTGTCTTACGATCATAACATGGAAATTGTTTTCTTCTTGAAAGCCGTGTTTTGCTATCTTTTTTACCAACTCAACTTTAAAGGGGAGAGGAAAGCTTGTTCCTAAAGCCAGGGACACACCAAGCCGACCGTCGGGCGTCGCGCCTCGTCGGCACCAGTCGGACGGCGTCGTAACCGCGTCGGTTTGGTGTGTTCCTTTCCGTCGGGCAGCGTCGGAAGCCCTCTGGTCTCGTCGGGGCCGATTCAACATGCTCAGTCGGGACTTGTCGGCCGTCGGGAGAGTAGACTCGTCGGGTACTCTGATTGGCTGTCAGCCATCTATGACGATTATGACGGGCGGTGCCGTAGCGAATCAGCGCGGTGTGTGGGAGGGGTGGAAGAGGGGCGGAAGTGACGAGCTTACTTTTTCCCTCCTGCGATGTCTTCGGGCAACAACAACGAGCCCGAGAGCAGCCAACGTGACGAGCATCTCAGCCGAAGTGACCATTTTGCTGCCAAGAATTTTTTTCCAAAACGTCCAAAACGTCTGCTCAAAAATAAACAAGCTGTTTTGTGCGCTTTGTTTTTATTCTACCTGGTTTCTTCTATGGTTTCTCGGTTAGGCCATTTCCTGTTTTCATGTTTCGGATAACGGGCACGAGACTAGCGCCACCCGCTGTTATGGAGAATTATTGCATCTCGCGCAAGCGCAGAACATACAGACTGCTGTGTCGTCGGGAGTGGTCGTGGCGGTGTGTTTCACAGCTTCCTCTCTCCTGACTGTCTCCGACGAGAGGCAACGGACCCGTCGGGCAAGCGGGCGTCGGCGTCTGGTCGTGTCGGGGCGGTGTGTCAGGGGCTTAAGGGTGGCTCCCCCCATGTCCCCTTTCCAGAACCCAGGAGATTACATACCCTCAGAGATGAGGTTAAGGGTTGAAAGGAGATTATTCAGGGGGGACTTAAAGGGAGGCGGCCCTAGAATTTAAATCATACGTCATTTATCAGTGGGGAATGAAATACGGCGACTTTCTATCAACATTTGAAGACATCAATGTCGAGGTGATTTAACGCACAGGTTTGGTTTGGTTGTATTTTTTTTTTCAAGACACATGTGTATTGCCATATAGGTCTCTGTGGCGCAATTGGTTAGCGCGTTCGACTGTTAATCGAAAGGTTGGTGGTTCAAGCCCACCCAGGGACGACCTGATTATTGTTGAACTGCAGGTCAAGCTAAGCAACAGCCCAAACCTTTGACCTTTGTCGAGTGAAAAAAATCAACGGTGTTTCCAAGAGAAGATTTGATAGAACTGCTCTGTCGTTTCCCGTCCAAGCATGTACCAATTGACCTTGATAGTACGGAGTGTCTTGAGAGATGAGCTAGCTGGCTAGGGTGAATTTCTAGAATTTCTAGCTTAGATATGTTCCACTTCACCTTGTTCTTACGATCATAGCATGAAAATCTGGTCATTTCTTCTTGAAAGTCATGTTTTGTCATCTTTTTTTACCAACTCAACATCAATGTCGAGGTGATTTAACACAGGGTTTTTTGTGTGATTTTTTTTCTTAATGTTGCCTGGTAACGTGAATATTAAGCCCGGCTAGCTCAGTCGGTAGAGCATGAGACTCTTAATCTCAGGGTCGTGGGTTCGAGCCCCACGTTGGGCGACTTGTACTTTTAACCTAGCCCATCTGGTGGAATGTTCACAGAAAGGAAAAGGAGTCGTTCTTGGTTCTGTTCGATCATAGAGCCACACTAAATGTCACCCGGTCAGCAGATTGCGTGGTCGAGCCACAACATTCTGCATTGATATGGAGTCAGCTGGACAGTTTGAAAATAAGATGCAACTACGGTTTGTGGCGCCAAAACATAAAAGACTTGATCATTTGAAAGGACAAATAAGGAGTGTCTTGAGAGAAGAGCTAGCTGGCTAAAGTCAGTTTCTAGCAATTGGAAGTATTTAGGAGCTTAGATATGTTCCATTTCACCTTGTCTTACGATCATAACATGGAAATTGTTTTCTTCTTGAAAGCCGTGTTTTGCTATCTTTTTTACCAACTCAACTTTAAAGGGGAGAGGAAAGCTTGTTCCTAAGGGTGGCTCCCCCCATGTCCCCTTTCCAGAACCCAGGAGATTACATACCCTCAGAGATGAGGTTAAGGGTTGAAAGGAGATTATTCAGGGGGGACTGAGAGGGAGGCGACCCTAGAATTTAAATCATACGTCATTTATCAGTGGGGAATGAAATACGGCGACTTTCTATTCACATATTTGAAGACATCCAATGTCGAGGTGATTTAACGCACAGGTTTGTTTTTGGTTGTATTTTTTTTTTTTCAAGACACCATGTGTATTACCATATATAGGTCTCTGTTGGCGCAATTGGTTAGGCGCGTTCGACTGTTAATCGAAAGGTTGGTGGTTCAAGCCCACCCAGGGACGACCTGATTATTGTTGAACTGCAGGTCAAGCTAAGCAACAGCCCAGACCTTTGTCGAGTGAAAAAAATCAACGGTGTTTCCTAGGGTAGATTTGATAGAACTGGGCCCTGTACCACGAAGCTCGCTTAGAGGGTTAGCGAGGTATGTTTAGCTCCAAGCCTGGGTTAGTTGTGTACCACGAAAGTCGATCTCTTTTTAGCGTCGCTGTTATCACCATGGTGACTTATGCTCGCAACCAAACCTGGTCGGGACCAGTTTTTTCGGCTTAGTCTAGCCGGAGATCGGCTTACTTAAATCGGCGTGTGCGCAGCTTCCTAGCCCCTCTCCGACAATGGCGTCACCATTTTTGGGTGTTACCGTGGACCTCGGCGCACGTATCGTACAGGCGTCTCTCCGGAGACAGAGTGTTTTTCAGGACAGAACTGATCCCCTGGCATTTTCTGACCAAATTCTTTATGAGAGATACAGATTCTCAGCAGAGGGTATTCGTTATCTGATCGACCTTGTTGGACCGTATGTAGGCAATGTGACACAAAGAAGCCGTGCACTTACTGTTGCGCAGTGTGTCTGTGTTTCCCTGCGATTCTTTGCCACGGGCACATATTTACATGCAGTTGGTGATGCGGAACGTATTGGCAAAAATACGGTGTGCCGTGCCATACACAAGGTTGTAGCTGCGCTCAATATTTTGCTCCATAGGTTTGTGGCGTTTCCCAGCTTCTTGCCAAGTCAAATTGTCAAGGAAGGATTTTACACACTTTCAGGTAAAATAAAAGCTCCTGAGTGGAGGTAGCGCGTCAGTCTTGAATTTCTGCGTGCGGGATATTCGGCTCCCAAGTGATGTGCATTTATGTGTAGCTTAAAATGTCCCAATTCTTATGCCATATGGAATAGGACTTATTCACAAGGTTACGGAATAATGCCCTGTGTACCCGTTTGCATTTGTAACATTCTACATAATCCCTTTAGGATTCCCCAAACTGATTGGAGCTATTGACTGTACCCATGTCCCCATCACTGGACCTTTAGGGGAACATGAGGCTGACTTTGTGAACAGAAAGTCAACCCATAGCCTCAATGTGCAGGTAAAGTAGGCCTATTGGGCTATTGACCTATCATATGGGTAGTGAAATTGCAGGTAGCCTACTAAAACTGTTATATGCTTCATAATGGCCAACTATTGTAACAGAAATGCCGTTTTCAGATGACTTGTGACCATCAACCTCATTGGTTACCAGTGTGGATGCCAAATGGCCTGGCTCGGTCCATGACTCCCGTATTTTTTCGGGAGTCAAGTCTTTGCCGACAGTTTCAGGAAAGGTGTGGGCGCAATTAGCCTACACAAGATCACTAACTGTAAATGTCGATTTAAGGCACTGATCACATTTTTCTTTCTGATTAGGCCGTTATGATGGAATTCTTGTTGGGGACAGAGGGTATGCCTGCATGCCATTCTTAATGACACCATACGGCGACCCACAGAGTGAATCGGAGGCACGGTTCAACAGGGCCTTAAGCACAGGCCGGGTGAGGATCGAGATGACCTTTGGAATTCTCAAGGCCCGCTGGAACTGCCTCCGTGGTTTGAGGGTCAAGCCGGAGAGAGGAAGCCAAATCATCACGGCATGTGTGGTGCTCCACAATATTGCATCAATTCGGAAAGAGAGAGCCCCACATGTGCCATTAGTGGCAGATGATGTGGTGGACCCCATCACGGTGGATCATCCCACAGGAACGGCGGTCAGACGGGCCATCACTAACCAGTTTTTTGGTTAGTTTTTTTGTTTCGTTTCGTTTCCCTCTTGGAAGGATGCGTTTGTTTTTTTTAGGGCTGGGCAAGTCAACGCGTTAAGTACGCAATTTATTTAACGGAATTATTCCAAATGGACGCACGTTCTCTTTTGGAGCCTTTTTTTTTTTCCCATTTAGATTTTCCAAGGTCTTGCCCACAGAATGTCAACATATCAGAAATGATTTTCGTTTAGTTTCACTGACTATACATTCAATTACACTTGCAGGGTCCTGCCTTTACAATTCCCTAATCTGTGGTGTTCCGTAAATGTCAAATTCAACCCACACACTGGGTGAAACTCTCTAGATCACTTGGTCTAGTTTTTGCTTATTAAGTAGGCTACATTTGGTATGAATGTTAATGTGTCATTCCATTTGATAATCTCATAACTTCATTGTGACTTGTGTTCAATAAATACAATGGACGGAAAAACATTTTGCTCTTGTTCAATTATTTTATTTATTAGCCGGTCGCATCGCCATGCAGTTGCTGTGAAAGTAGGAAAAAGAACATTATTTCAGTAGTCAGTCGAGCTTCACCAAAGAAAATCTAATAAATAGCCTACCCTCTCGAGGAGCTGGATCTCGATCTTCAATTTTTTTTTTCACCAACACTTTGATGTCGTTGTCCAGCTCCAAGTTGCGCTTGTACAGCGCCCTTATAGTGTCTGTTCCAATCTAAAGGAATTATGGGTTACAATCGTAATTCAGTTACCATGGTCAAAGCCTTGTGGCGCACCTTACAAAAGGAATAACCTAAATAAAAACCTTGTCTGTCCCACGAGAAGGCCTTGAGAAGGTTGAGGTTGAGGTGGAGGTGGAGGGCTCATCCAATGCCATTTCCCTCTATAGAATAAATGAGTCATGTGAAACAGTTACAGCACTGCTCCGGTTGAGTTTCCCCATTGCGATGGCTCTTTAGAAAGTTTCAAAGATGGCCCCACGGTTCAACGTAGGCTACCATTAACCTTGGTTAGTCAAGTGCCCGTGTTGTCCATTATCCCTTACATAACCGCTATGTCAGTGACTCAATTAGGCCTAGGCATTTCTTAATCTACAAATTCATATTATAGCTGTGAGAATTGTTACGAAAAATCACCTCCATAGTCGCCCTGGAGTCACAGGCCGACAGTGTTTCCTGCAGGAATCAGTGACACCTATTATAGGACATTCTTTCAAAAAAATTAAACATTTAGAAGAATACCCGACACTGCTTTGATATAGGCCTAGTTATATACCTCTGATTGGAGATTAATTGTCGGCGGCTTCTCCAAAACAATGTTTGTACCTTCAACTAAAAATGACACGATTAATTTACACTCAATCATTTCACATTTGATTAGCAAGACAATTATTTATGTCCATTGCCAATACATGAATACATACTCGTTACAAACGGGTTCGATGTCGAGGCAGTGGGGTCAGACGACATCCCCCCATCCACTCCTACCATCATTGGCCGACCTTTGTTGTTGGCGAGAGCCAGCTCCTCCGAAGTGGTGAAGGGCGGTGGAGCAGTCCCCCTCCCAGTCGTATTAATTTTTGTTTTCTTTTTATTTGCTACAGGTAATCAACATGAGATTAAAGGTTGGAGCCTAGGCCAATGCAAATCATAGGCTAGATTCACCTGAAATTATTAAAATGGATGCTTACAACTTACCACATTGAATTATGTTTTTATATTTATTTTTCACTTGGGCCCATGTTCGTAGGTGCGTGCTGGCACCACATCTATGGGGGTAAAAGGCATGATGATAGGCCTAGATATTTTTTAGACAATATGCAGAATCTTTTCACTTACGCATTAACACGGTCGGCTATTTTTTGCCAGCACGCAACCCTAGCCTTATTATGGGCAACCGTGTTCCCCTTGACTGTAATTTGCTGTTTAAATTCCTCGTACGAATTCATAATTATGCATTGCTCGTCTTGAGTGAAATACACCGCTCTTGCTCGATCCATTTAGCAGAAGTGAGTCAAATGACGCGAGAAACGCCCCTTTTATGTGAACGCGCATTGAACCTAAAGCGGAAAACCTGGTTCAACTAATTGAATCTAAAGTGAGCTTCGTGGTACCACTTAACTCTGATTGCGAGTTGCGGCTCTGTCGAGCCAGGTTTTCCTAAGAAAGCCTGGGTATGTTCAGCGAGTTTCGTGGTATAGGGCACTGCTCTGTCGTTTCCCGTCCAAGCATGTACCATTAACTTGAGTACGGTGTGTCTTGAGAGAAGAGCGAGCTGGCTAAAGTCAGTTTCTAGCAATTGGAAGTATTTAGGAGTTTAGAAATGTTCCAAATTCACCTTGTCTTACGATTCATAACATGGAAATTGTTTTCTTCTTGAAAGCCGTGTTTTGCTATCTTTTTTTTACACACTCAACTTTAAAGGGGAGAGGAAAGTTGTTCTTAAGGGTGGCTCCCCCCATGTCCCCTTTCCAGAACCCGGGAGATTACATACCCTCAGAGATGAGGTTAAGGGTTGAAGGAGATTATTCAGGGGGGACTGAAAAGGGTGGCGGCCCTAGAATTTAAATCATACGTCATTTATCAGTGGGGGAATGAATACGGCGACTTTCTATCAACATTTGAAGACATCAATGTCGAGGTGATTTAACGCACAGGTTTTTTTGGTTTGGTTGTATTTTTTTTTTTTCAGACACATCTGTATTGCCATATAGGTCTCTGTGGCGCAATTGGTTAGCGCGTATCGACTGTTAATCGAAAGGTTGTGGTTCAAGCCCACCCAGGGACTACCTGATTATTGTTGAACTGCAGGTCAAGCTTAGCAAAAGCCCAAACCTTTGACCTTTGTCGAGTGAAAAAAATCAACGGTGTCTCCTAGAGTAGATTTGATAGAACTGCTCTGTCGTTTCCCGTCCAAGCATGTACCATTGACTTGAGTACGGACTGTCTTGAGAGAAGAGCTAGCTGGCAAAAGTCAGTTTCTAGCCATTGGAAGTATTTAGGAGCTTAGAAATGTTCCATTTCACCTTGTCTTACGATCATAACATGGAAATTGTTTTCTTCTTGAAAGCCGTGTTTTGCTATCTTTTTTACCAACTCAACTTTAAAGGGGAGAGGAAAGCTTGTTCCTAAAGCCAGGGACACACCAAGCCGACCGTCGGGCGTCGCGCCTCGTCGGCACCAGTCGGACGGCGTCGTAACCGCGTCGGTTTGGTGTGTTCCTTTCCGTCGGGCAGCGTCGGAAGCCCTCTGGTCTCGTCGGGGCCGATTCAACATGCTCAGTCGGGACTTGTCGGCCGTCGGGAGAGTAGACTCGTCGGGTACTCTGATTGGGCTGTCAGCCATCTATGACGATTTATGACGGGCGGTGCGTAAGCGAATCAGCGCGGTGTGTGGGAGGGGTGGAAGAGGGGCGGAAGTGACGAGCTTACTTTTTCCCTCCTGCGATGTCTTCAGGCAACAACAACGAGCCCGAGAGCAGCCAACGTGACGAGCATCTCAGCCGAAGTGACCATTTTGCTGCCAAGAATTTTTTTCCAAAACGTCCAAAACGTCTGCTCAAAAATAAACAAGCTGTTTTGTGCGCTTTGTTTTTATTCTACCTGGTTTCTTCTATGGTTTCTCGGTTAGGCCATTTCCTGTTTTCATGTTTCGGATAACGGGCACGAGACTAGCGCCACCCGCTGTTATGGAGAATTATTGCATCTCGCGCAAGCGCAGAACATACAGACTGCTGTGTCGTCGGGAGTGGTCGTGGCGGTGTGTTTCACAGCTTCCCTCTCCGACTGTCTCCGACGAGAGGCAACGGACCCGTCGGGCAAGCGGGCGTCGGCGTCTGGTCGTGTCGGGGCGGTGTGTCAGGGGCTTAAGGGTGGCTCCCCCCATGTCCCCTTTCCAGAACCCAGGAGATTACATACCCTCAGAGATGAGGTTAAGGGTTGAAAGGAGATTATTCAGGGGGGACTGAGAGGGAGGCGGCCCTAGAATTTAAATCATACGTCATTTATCAGTGGGGAATGAAATACGGCGACTTTCTATCAACATTTGAAAGACATCAATGTCGAGGTGATTTAACGCAACAGGTTTGTTTTTGGTTGTATTTTTTTTTTCAAGACACATGTGTATGCCATATAGGTCTCTGTGGCGCAATTGGGTTAGCGCGTTCGACTGTTAATCGAAAGGTTGGTGGTTCAAGCCCACCCAGGGACGACCTGATTATTGTTGAACTGCAGGTCAAGCTAAGCAACAGCCCAAACCTTTGACCTTTGTCGAGTGAAAAAAATCAACGGTGTTTCCAAGAGAAGATTTGATAGAACTGCTCTGTCGTTTCCCGTCCAAGCATGTACCATTGACTTGAGTACGGAGTGTCTTGAGAGATGAGCTAGCTGGCTAGGGTGAATTTCTAGAATTTCTAGCTTAGATATGTTCCACTTCACCTTGTCTTACGATGTCATAGCATGAAAATCTGGTCATTTCTTCTTGAAAGTCATGTTTTTCTCATCTTTTTTTTACCAAACTCAACCATCAATGTCGAGTGTGATTTAATAATACAGGGTTTTTTTGTGTGATTTTTTTCTTTATGTTGCCTGGTAACGTGAATTTTAAGCCCGGCTAGCTCAGTCGGTAGAGCATCTTAATATCTCAGGGTTGGTTCGGCCCCACGTTTGGCACTTTTGTACTTTTAACTAAGCCCATTTCAGGTGATGTTTCACAGACAAGTGGAAAAGGAGTCTGTTCTTGGTTCTGTTCGATCATTAGCGCCACATTAAATGTCCCGGAGCAGATTGCTGGTGGTGAGCACAATCATTCTGCATTGATATGGAGTCAGGCTGGACAGTTTTGAATAACTATAAGATGACCACGGTTTGTGGCGCCAAACATAAAAGACTTGAAATCATCTTGAAAGGACAAATAAAGGATGTTGTCTTGGAGAACGAGCTAGTCTGCTAAAGTCATTTTCTAGCCATCTGGAATGTATTTAGGAGCTTAGTTATGTTCCCATTTCACCTCTTTCTTGTCTTACGATCATAACATGGAATTGTTTCTTCTTGAAAGCCGTGTGTTGCTATCTTTTTTAAAACTTCAACTTTAAAGGGGAGAAGGAAAGGCTTTTCCTAAGGGTGGCTCCCCCCATGTCCCTTTTCCAAGAACCCAGAGATTACATACCCTCAGCGATGAGGCTTAAGGGATTGAAAGGAGATTATTCAGGGGGACTGAGGGGAGGCGACCTAGAATTT
>OLKM01003922.1:25000-27777 GCA_900291075.1 Melanogrammus aeglefinus | reverse complement strand
CCATCACCATCTCTGTGTCGCTCCCGATCGAAAACCCACAAACAAAAAGGAATGCACACACACACACACCACACACCACACCACCACACACACACACACACACACACACACACACACACACACACACACACACACACACACACACACACACACACACACACACGCACACACACTCACACACACCCCGGTTCCAGTGGGTGGGGGCCTGTTTCCCGGCATGGTAATCTGTTTACGGAGTGGCGGTCTGTTTGAGGGACCGGTTAATTGAAAGCGGAGCTAATCTGATAACGGCATGGAGTGTCAGGGCCCGGTCGCGCCCGGCTCAGGGGCCACTGGGTCCCGGGCTCCTGGAGCGGGGTCACCTCCCAGTGCTGTCGACTGAGCCCCCCCCCCCAAACGGTCCCCTCTGCGCCGCATCAATTGTTAATCCCACACTCGATACGCGCTTCACGCGCCGCCAGCCCTTGGCGTAATCCCACCTCCCCTTGTTTGTCAGATACCCTCTCCGCCCCCCTCTCCCCCTCCTCTCCCCTCTCCCCCATGGTCTCCTTCCTCCCCCTCTCCCCTCCTCTCCCCTCTCTCCTCCCTCTTCCTCCTCTCCCTCTCCCCTCCTCTCCCTCTCCCCTCTCTCTCTCTCCTCTCTCTCTCCCTCTCCCCTCTCCTCCTTCCCCTCTCCCTCTCCCTCTCCCCTTCCCCTCTCCCCTCTCCTCTCTCACGCTCCCCTCCTCCTGCCCTCTCTCACCTCTCTCCCACCTTTCTCATCTCCTCTCTCTCCTCTCTCTCTCTCTCTCCCTCTCCCTCTCTCTCTTCCCCCTCCTCCCTCTCTCTCTCCTTCCCTCTCCCTCTTCTCCCCTCTTCCCCTCTCTCCCTCTCCTCCACGGTCTCCTGCCTCCCCCTCTCCCCTCCCTCCCCCACGGCCTCCCTCCTCTAACCTTTCCTCCGTGTCGTTTCCTGCAGGACGGGTACTACTCCCACCGGCCCAAGGAGAAAACAAAAGCCGACAGCAACAACAACGAGAACTCGGTGCCCAAAGACTTTGAGAACATCGACAGCAGCAACTTTGGCGCGCGGTCGCAGTCCCAGCGGCAGACTGCAGGGGGCGCTGGCAGTAAGCAGCAGGCGGACCAGCCCCCCCAGGGGGACCGGGCCCGCGCCCACGGACCCCCCCACGCCCCCCCGCCCAACGACTCCGCCCTCCTCCTCCAGGACCCCCAGAAGCAGCGCCGGGCGGAGCTGCAGCCCCAGCCCCAGCACCGGCACCTGCACCCCAGCCGCAAGCAGCCCACGACGGGCCCCCCCGCGGAGGTCGGCTACGACCAGCCGCCCAAGTGCGACATCGGCGGGAAGGAGGCCATCTCGGCGCTGGCGCGGGCCAAGAGCAAGGAGTGCCGGCAGCAGATCGCCGAGGTGTACTGCCGCCACCAGCAGGGCCAGCTGATGCCGGATAAGGTCCCCCGCTACTGCCCCCTGGAGGGTGAGTTCACCCGCCGCAGGGCTCTGTGCTGCGTCTGAGTCCCTCTGCTTCGTGTGTTTGTGTTTACGTTAGCATTCAGGGCGTTCAGCAGACGCTTTTATCCAAAACGACTTAGACTCAATACATTCGTCGGAAGTAAGGGAAACAACAATATATCTCTGTGTAAGGATGTTCATAGAACCAAGTGCCAAGCACTAACCATCACTAGGTTAACCCATTCCCCGTACACAACAGAGGTAGCTAGGATAAGCTAGCTTATGTATTCAGTGTATTCCACTCCAAAGACCTGCATCAATCTCAGTTGGTACACAGAGGCTTGAGTTCATATTACCGCCAACAATGAATGAATAAATAAATATTGTCAAGTATAAATGGTATTAAATATCCTAAAAAATATGCCTTGCCTAGATTAGATTCTCTCATAACTTTTGATTTCAATGAATAAGAATGAGAACACACAAAATACACACAAAATACACAGATCCATGCTGGGTACATCTTGCAGCCAAGCTCAAGCACAGAGCCTCTGTCCTGGTGCTGGGATGGCAGGCGCCTGCGCTCCCGTCTAATGAGCTGAATCCTCTGTTGAGCGCGACGTTTGGCGTGCCGCTAACCACATTAGTTTCACCAGCTCAGAGTGTGTGAGCAGCGCGCATCAGAGGCCTGCTCGCAGGAATACCACACACACACACCAAATACGTGACACATACTTTTACACACAGGCACATGTGGGCAGACACATACACACACACACACAACAACACACCCCCACAAAAACGCACGTAAACACACACAAACGGATGCATGCATGAAAAACACACACACACACACACACACACACAAATAACACACAAACACACACAAATAGATGCACATACACTCACCTATAAAGTGGAGTGTAAAGGTACGGCCACACCAAAAGCGTTACCCGCGTATCACGCGTATAAAATCGGCAATTTTTCCATAGGGAACCATTGGTTTACGCGCGTATGAGACGCGTACACGCGTTACACGCGTATAAGCAACATTTTACTCGCGTTAGGCGCGTATGAGGCGCGTATATATACGCGCGTATATATACGCGCGTACATATACGCGCGTACGAGGAGTTCAAAAAATTTGAACTTTTTACGCGCGTACGCGCCGCAATAGCCAATCAGCGTTGAGCTTGACCCGACGTCACTGGCAGAGAGACGGAGAGGACAGAACCGCAATGGAGGACCAAAACCTCATCATTGCAGTGTGCAGCCGTCCTGTCCTGTACAACACCAGGATTGTGTTGTACCGGGACAGGAACAAGAAA
>OLKM01003922.1:17500-20000 GCA_900291075.1 Melanogrammus aeglefinus | reverse complement strand
TGCTAACGTCCTAGCATTGCCTCTGTCTGTCTCACAGGTAAAGCTAATGCTAACGTGGTGTGGGACGAGGACGCGGTGGAGACGTTCCCCTCCAGGCCGGTGCGGATCGCCTTCGTCCTGGTGGTCCACGGCCGCGCCTCACGCCAGTTCCAGAGGCTCTTCAAGGCCATCTACCACGTCTCCCACTTCTACTACATCCACGTGGACCAGGTGAGCGAGCAGGGAACCATCTATAGAACATTTAGCAGACGCTTTTAACCAAAGCGACTTACAATAAGTACATTTGTCAGAAGAAAGGGAAACAACAATACTGCTGTAAGGATGTTCATAGAACCACGTGCCAAGCACTAACCATCACTAGGTTTACCCATTCCCCATGCACACAACAAAGATAGCTAGGTGCTACACAATGCTAAGTACTATTTTTTAAGTGCGTAAGAGGGGTGTGGAGGGGCAACCCGGTATCACGAGATCTCGTGCTCACGCGCACGAAACGCGTTAATCTATTGAATCGTGTCCCAGAGTACGATTGTTCGACTTTTTCCGTGAAACGCATCACGAAATGTTAACCAATGCATTCTGAATGCACATCCTTCACACTATATTCTTCGTCATAACTATCAAACCAAACATCCTTTACATTCGCCGAGCGACGATTATGAAAGTAAAATGCACATTTCTCGCTAAAAATGTTTACATAAACACTTTTAATGGCGTAACCCGCCATTAAAAGCATTAAGCGTTAAGCATTAAGCATTAAGCGTCTATCGGTGACTACGTCACCGATAGACGCTGTGAGCATCTTTCCTATTGGATAGTTTTTAGGATATTTTTCTGTGAAAATGGCGGAAAATATGATGTTTTGGCATAGTTACGCCATTAAAAGTGTTTATGTAAACATTTTTAGCGAGAAATGTGCATTTTACTTTCCTAATCGTCGCTCGGCGAATGTGAAGGATGTTTGGTTTGATAGTTATGACCAAGAATATAGTTGTGAAGGATGTGCATTCAGAATGCATTGGTTAACATTTCGTGATGCGTTTCACGAAAAAAGTCGAACAATCGTACTCTGGGACACGATTCAATAGATTAACGCATTTCGTGCGCATGAGCACGAGATCTCGTGTTACCGGGTTGGGAGGGGAGGGGGGAGGCTGTGCAAACTATGCCTCCACTCTTGGGTCAGATCCCCGCTCAAGTTAGTGGTCAGTCAGTCGTAGTTGAAGTGGTGAAATCAATCACCCATGAATCTAAAAGAGTTCAAATCTTAATTTGAGTTTCAGTGTTTCTGCAAACGATTTTTTTTTGGGGGGCAAAAATGTCCTCAAAAACGATCCATGAGACAAAAGTCAGCATTTTTAACTCACATTCACCCAAACGATTCTATTAATCTAACCTCGTTCTCCTCGTCCCCTTCGCCCCCCCCAGCGGTCGAACTACCTCCACCGGCAGGTCCAGACCCTGGCCTCCCAGTACCCCAACGTCCGGGTCACCCCCTGGCGCATGGCCACCATCTGGGGCGGGGCGAGCCTGCTGACCATGTACCTCCGGGCCATGGCTGACCTGCTGGCCATGAAGGACTGGACCTGGGACTTCTTCATCAACCTCAGCGCCGCTGACTACCCAATCCGGTACGAGGGGAGAGCCACCTAGCTCAGTGCTGCGTTGCCTGGTCGCTAACGTAGCCGGGTAGCTAACGTAGCCGGGTAGCCTCGAACAGTGTTCCTCCACCTTTGTTGTTTTTCCCCCTTCATGGCATTTAATGTACGCACTTGATGTACGTTGTACGTCGTTGCACTCAAGAAACAGATATTGTGCGACGTTGTTAGAAATGTAATGGCCTTGGTGTTCAAAATGGCTGAGGCTGAATCATACTTGTGTTTCTGGTCTTATAGGTAGTTAGTTAGTAGCATGCGGTTTATGGTGTTTGGTTCTTGGTTTAAACCCCAATGACTACAGTCTAACTACTAGGCATCATTTAGCAACACTAACCATTGCCGACTGACATGCTAACACCGTTCTGCTAGAAGCTATACGACTCTTGTGAGGTGTTGTGTGTGCTAGCTCTTATCTGCTGGGTATTCTCCCCTTGAAGACCGACATGCTAAACCCACATGCTGGAGCACACTCGCATGACACTGGACACACACACCCCCGCCGGCCCCCCATGTTGATTGTTAGCTTCTGTGTAAATAGTCACTTCAAAACGGACGGATCAATAGGGCAGATGATCCCCTTAAGCTGCACTCCATCACGTCCGTCCCCCCACTCGCGAAAAATAGGTTATTTGCTTTTCTTTCCATTGAAAAGGTAACATGGTGAACTGATTACCCGTTAATTACCCCGGGTCAATACTATCGACTCCCCTGCCCCCCTGCCCCGGTCCGAGTGCCTCGCCCCCCCCACTCCGCCACATTCCTCCTTAACAAGCCTGTAAAAGGTAATTAAATGGCACTAAGTCGTGGAGGAAACGCTCTCAAAGCCCAGTAAATAGCTTGTT
>OLKM01003922.1:0-12500 GCA_900291075.1 Melanogrammus aeglefinus | reverse complement strand
GTTACTACTGCGTGCGTTAGTAGTAGTTCTACTTGTGGTAGTTTGTAGTTCTATTTTGCAGTAGTTGTAGTTCTATTTGCAGTTGTTTGTAGTTCTACTTGCATTGCAGTGTTGTAGTTCTACTTGCGGTAGTTGTAGTTCTACTTGCGGTAGTTGTAGTTCTATTTGCAGTAGTTGTAGTTCTACTTGCAGTAGTTGTAGTTCTACTTGCAGTAGTTGTAGTTCTACTTGCGGTAGTTGTAGTTCTACTTGTGGTAGTTGTAGTTCTATTTGCAGTAGTTGTAGTTCTACTTGCAGTAGTTGTAGTTCTACTTGCAGTAGTTGTAGTTCTACTTGCGGTAGTTGTAGTTCTACTTGCGGTAGTTGTAGTTCTACTTGCGGTAGTTGTAGTTCTACTTGCGGTAGTTGTAGTTCTACTTGCAGTAGTTGTAGTTCTACTTGCAGTAGTTGTAGTTCTACTTGCAGTAGTTCTACTCCTCAGTCTCAGAGCAGCGTCTCCTCCTCTGTGTGTTGGACCCTGAACTCCTCCCCCAACTCCTCCCTAACTCCTCCCCCAACTCCTCCCTAACTCCTCCCTGGCACCACTTAGCTCCTTAGCGTCATCGCCGCCGCTGGGACGTCCAATCTCAGGGCGCCAGCGCAGCCCGGCGGGGTCCGGCGTGGCGCGGCGGCCCAGCACGGCCCGGTGTGGCGCGGCGGCCCGGCGGCGCGGCAGCCCGGGGGCCCAGTGCTCCCAGCGGCGCCGTCACCATAAACACTCAAACTCCAACACAACAAATGAGTCCTAATGCGCGCGCTGTCTTCAGAGCGCTACCCTCTACATCAATTAGCTCTTATTTATTTCATTCTTCAGAGGAGCGGCTTCCCGAACCCCGCAGCCACAACTACTCCTCCGACTGAACGTACCCCCGCTTATTAGCGGCTCAGCGACCTCTTTTACCCCTTTTTAATTTTCCAGAACACACACGATATGAATGTATGAGCGGGCTGTGTCTCTCGGAGGTTCGGCGCAGTGCGCAGCGTTCATAACCGGTGATGGCATTCAGCGAGCCCCCCAGGACCACGCGCTACACACCCCGGCTTGTTAAAAAGGGCAGGTTATGAATTTAACATTAGGGCATCAAAGTGAAACCAAGGCATGGGGATGGAGGGTGATTGGCTAAGACGCTGAGTGGAGCGGGTTGGGGTTGGCGGGGGGAGGGGGGGTGGGGGGAGGCGGGGGGGGCAGGGGGGAGGCAGGGGGGAGGCAGGGGGAAGCGGGGGGAGGCTTTGTGAGGCCATCGGAGCCTTTCAGCCGTTCACTGAGTCCCACGGCCCTCCCTGTTGGTCACTTCACTTAAGGAGCGGGACCGAGTGTGTCTCTGTGCACGTGTGTGTGTGTGTACTAACATTTGTACGGCGTGTGAGGGTGTGTTTGTTGGTGTGTGTGTGTGTATTTGTGTTGTGTGCTAGTGTGTGTATCTGTCTGTATGTGTGTGTGTGTGTGTGTGTGTGTGTGTGTGTGTGTGTGTGTGTGTGTGTGTGTGTGTGTGTGTGTGTGTGTGTGTGTGTGTGTGTGTGTGTGTGTGTGTAGGAGGCGTAGTGCAGCAGCCACAGGCCTGACAGTAAGTAAACCAGACCCAGCGATGGGCCGACTACTCAGGTGGCAAATCTGGAGCCTGACCTGAATTCCCCCCAGTGTGTGTGTGTGTGTGTGTGTGTGTGTGTGTGTGTGTGTGTGTGTGTGTGTGTGTGTGTGTGTGTGTGTGTGTGTGTGTGTGTGTGTGTGTGTGTGTGTGTGTGTGTGTGTGTGTGTGTTGTGTGTGTGTGTGTGTGTGTGTGTGTGTGTGTGTTTGTGTGTGTGTTGTGTGTCTGTGTGTGTTGTGTGGTGTGTGTGTGTGTGTGTGTGTGTGTGTGTGTGTGTGTGTGTGTGTGTGTGTGTGTGTGTGTGTGTGTGTGTGTGTGTGTGTGTGTGTGTGTGAAAGAGACAAAAGGTCAGATGTACAACTGTGCAAAATGTTGGAGTTGATCCAAACAGTGTTTCTTCTTTCCATAGTGCCGCAGAGGCAAAGCCAAGATTGACTTTGTAATTATTCCACTTCCTGGTGTAGGAATTAGTAATACATGGCCAACCTAGATTTACTGTAGGCCTACATACATTAAATAACTAATAAGTTAAAGGTTGGGTATGGAATTCTCTTTTTTGGCAATTTTTGTAAAATTACTTGAAATCCTTATCATAATCCACTTGCAGCCACTGAGTTAGAAGTACTGACACGAAAATTAAACAATTCAATCATCTGTGGAACGGGCAGGGCTCCAAAAACTCCAGCCAATGATTTCCAGACCCACCGAGTGGCATAAGACAGTAGGTACGTCAATCAAACGGTCGTAATGCACTCCCCCTCCCCCGCTCCCCGCGCGTGACCCCTTCGTCCACGTACTCAAAGCTCGTGACCCAGAGCAAGCTTCTGTTTGTCGCTATCCTGCGGTAGCTACTGCAGCTAGCTAATGTTCGCTCGTGCATGATTGTGCGTCCATGTACTTGGAATGGGTGGAGTCAGTCAGCGTTGAAGGAGAGGGGGTAGGACCATTTGAGTTGTGTATTTTCAAAATCTGCTGGCGTTTCGCAAATCCCATACCCTACCTTTAAGTAATTAGTAGTAATGAATTATATGTGCCTTATTTTATTAATATTGCCATTAATATTCCCCCCCCCCTGCCAAGCCATGCCGTTGTGTTCTGTGCCCGGAGGTACCCGGGCATAATATCCGGGTGCCCACGGGCACACACTGGCTTAGGGCTGCTCGATTATGGAAAAAAATCCTAATCCCAATTATTTTGGTCAATATTTTGATCACGACTATTTTTGAGTTTGAAAACATGGAGTGTTTTTTTAAAGCATTTCTCTCCAAAAAACACTTACATTTCCCCTTAAAGAAATACACAAAATGTTCTTCAGATCGAAAATAATGTAATAATTGGTATCCAGTTGTTCTGCATTTTATCTAAGACATTTAATAAATAAAATAAATATACTTAAAAAAAGTTCAATATTCGTTTTTTTGAAAGAAATATTGAAATCACAATCATTTGATGAATCGCACAGCCCTGTAGCAGGCGTACTCGTACTCGTACTCGTACTCTTTCCCTCATACAGAGGGAGAGAGTCACTGATGAGGGCATCGCCCGCAGAGCAAAGCTCTCAGCCCGTCTGGATGTGACAGTGTGAACCAAGGACCTGTCATCGAGGCATTGTGCGTCCAACGTGCGAGTAAAGTCTGAGCTGTATTTTATTTCATGTTCAAGTGAAACAACGGGAATGGCCTGTGGGAGCGAGGGGGGTGAGGACTGATGAGAACAGGGCCGGTGACACCGTGTCACGAGTGCTGCTGTTCGTGCAAATTGCCAAACTGCTGTAAAGTATACCCGCCGGCATCCAAACGTCATGTCTTCTGAACAGGTTCATAACCGGAAACATCGGACCCATTTGTTAAGCTTGGGCTCATTATTTGATTTGTTTTTTATTGTTTGTTATTCCAGGACCAACAACCAGCTGGTGGCGTTCCTGTCCAAATACCGAGACATGAACTTCATCAAGTCCCACGGCAGAGACAACGCCAGGTGAGGAGGCCACACACACACACGTGCGCACGCACCAACACACACACACATGCACACACATACAGTACATGCACGTGCAGGCACACAAACGGACACACACACACAAACACACACGCACGCACACACCTGCACACACACAAACACGCAAGGAAACGCTCAATGTACACACGCAGACACAGACACACACACGCATGCACGCCACAAGCACGCAAACACACAAACATACACACACACACACACTCACTCACTCACACCCTCTCCCTCTACGCATGTGCCCATGGTCTCTCTCTGTCTCTCGCTCTGCAATAGGCACGCGTGCACAATTCCAATTGTCATGCCAGTGTGAGATTCTGCGACTGAGTCATAATCCAATTATCGCCCCCATCGGCGTCGTCTTTGATTAATGTCGGAGGTGTCACTCGCCCAGTGAGGGTGATACACGTCCGCCGTCGCTGACCGCCCACACCCCCGACCAGCCCCCGTCACTACGTCCGTCTGTCTGGGTCTCCTCCAGCCCCCGTCACCACGTGCGTCTGTCTGGGTCTGCTCCAGACTCCGTCACCTCAGAATTAAAACCTGCAGTCATGGAAGTTATGATGTTACCGGTTGGGGTGTTCAGGTTTAACCTCCTGCGGTCTCCGTCTAGCGGTTTTAATGAGTTTTGTGTACTCGAAGACAAGGCGGTCTTGTTAGAAATGAGAACGAGGATCTTATTCGTTTTGATATTACACTGAGCGGTGAGATTTGATGTCGGAGCCATTCATATTACAGAAGGCTTCATTTAAAGAATAAACAATCGAAATGGTATAGCTGTATTCCCCGTGTTATATGTCATGGATGGTGTCATTATGTGGGTATATCTTACCCCACAGTAGATGTGCGACAGTCTGAAAGGGCTTACTGGGGCCTGACTCGCTCTCGCTCACACCGTCGCAGGACAGCACATCTATTATTGACGCTGGTCCCTCTGCCATCTGCTGAATACATAACTGGGTCGCGGAGCAGGTCAACCGCTGCCATGGAGAGGAGAAAACAATGTGTTTGGAACTGTAAAATAAAGTGATGATATAACATAGACAAAATATAC
Organism: Melanogrammus aeglefinus; assembly: GCA_900291075.1. Classification (NCBI taxonomy): domain Eukaryota; kingdom Metazoa; phylum Chordata; class Actinopteri; order Gadiformes; family Gadidae; genus Melanogrammus; species Melanogrammus aeglefinus. The sequence continues at coordinate 7,810 of OLKM01003922.1, read as the reverse complement.
ACATAGAATAAGCATAACTCAGAAGTTTCAACCAACAAACGTTAACATTTGTGAACAATACTGTACCACCAAAATAAAATGTTAACTGAATGCTTGTGTGTGTGTGCGCGCATGTGTGTGTCTGCTTGTGCGCGTGTGCGCGCGTGTTTGTGTGCGTGTATCTGTGTGAGTGTGTGTGTTTGCATGTGTATGTGCGTGTGCTTGTGTCTCCCTGCGTGTGTGTGTATGCGTATGTGTGTGTTTGTCTCTGTGTGTGTGTATGTGTATGTGTGTGTGTGCGTGCGTGTATGTGTGTGTCTCTGTGTGTGCGTGTGTGTGTGTGTCTCTGTGTGTGCTTGTGTGTGTGTGTGTGTGTGTGTGTGTGTGTGTGTGTGTGTGTGTGTGTGTGCGCGTGCGTTGCGTGTGTGTTGTGTGTGTTGTGTGTGTGTGTGTGTGTGTGTGTGCTCTGTGTGTGTGCGTGTGTGTGATGTAGGGCGTGGTGTGTCTCGTGTGTGTTGTGTGTGTGTGTGGTGTGTGTGTGTGTGCGCGTGCGTGTTGTGTGTTGTGTGTGTGTGTGTGTGGTGTGTGTGTGTGTTGTGTGTGTGTGTGTGGTGTCTCTGTGTGTGTGCGTGTGTGTGTGTATGGGTGTGTGTCTGGTGTGTGTGTGTGTGTGTGTGATGTTGTGTGGTGTGTTGTGTCTCTGTGTTGTGTTGTGTGTGTGTGTGTTGGTGTGTGTCTTTGTGTGTGTGTATGTGTGTGTGTCTGTGAGTGTGTGTGTGTGTCTCTGTGTGTGTGTGTGTGCGTGTGTGTGTGTGTGTGTGTGTGTGTGTGTGTGTGTGTGTGTGTGTGTGTGTGTATGTGTGTGTGTGTGTGTGTGTCTCTGCTGTGTGTGTGTGTGTGTGGTGTGTGTGTGTGTGTGTGTGTGTGTGTGTGTGTGTGTGTGTGTGTGTGTGTGTGTGTGTGTGTGTGTGTGTGTGTGTGTGTGTGTGTGTGTGTGTGTGTCTCTGTGTGTGTATGTGTGTGTCTGTGTGTGTGTGTGTGTGTGTGTGTCCTCCTCCCTCCACCATGCCCACCAGGTTCATCCGGAAGCAGGGTCTGGACCGGCTGTTCTTCGAGTGCGACACCCACATGTGGCGGCTGGGCGACCGCAAAATCCCAGAAGGCATTTCAGTGGACGGCGGCTCGGACTGGTTCCTGCTGAACCGCGCGTTTGTGGAGTACGTGATCAACTCCAAGGACGACCTGGTCGGCAGCATGAAGCGCTTCTACGCCTACACACTGCTGCCCGCCGAGGTAACACACACCGCACACACAACGCACACACACACACACACTGCTGCCCGCCGAGGTAACGCACCTGCACACACAACGCACAAACACACACACACTGCTGCCTGCCGAGGTAACACACAACGCACACACACACACACACTGCTGCCTGCCGAGGTAACACACCACGCACACCACACGAGCGCGACACACACACACCACACCACTCACTGTCTGCTTGCAAGGTGTAGACACACTGCCACAACAACGCACACCAACACACAACACAACTGCGTGGGCTGCGGAGGTTGTAACACACAACGCACACACACACACACACACACACACACACACACACACACACACACACTGCTGCCTGCCGAGGTAACACACCTGCACACACAACGCACACACACACACACACACTGCTGCCTGCCGAGGTAACACACACCGCACACACAACGCACACACACACACACACACACTGCTGCCTGCCGAGGTAACACACCTGCACACACAACGCACACACACACACACACATACTGCTGCCTGCCGAAGTAACACGCAAAACACCCACACACACACACACACACACACACACCCACATTGCTGCCTGCCGAGGTAACGCACCTGCACACAAAACGCACAAACACACACATATACACACAAAGACTATAAATAAATTCAGAGCCTCATTTCAAATCCTCTCTCTCTCTCTCTCTCTTCCCCCTCTCCTTCCTCCCCCTCACTTTATCTCCCTCCCCCTCCTCCCTTCCTCCTCTCTCCCCCTCTCCCTCTCCCCTCCCTCTCCCCCCTATTCTCCCCTCCCTCCCCCCCCCCTGCCCCCCAGTCCTTTCTTCGAGCCGTGCTGGAAGAACAGCGCTCACTGTGAGTCCATGGTGGACAACAACCTGCGCGTCACCAACTGGAACCGCAAGCTGGGCTGCAAGTGCCAGTACAAGCACATCGTGGACTGGTGCGGCTGCTCGCCCAACGACTTCAAGCCCGCAGACTTCCACCGTTTCCAGGTAAGGAACCTCATCCCTTCCCCCGGGAGTCAGAGAGCGGTGGTGGAGGGGTGGGTGCTGACGGAGGAACCGACTACACACTCAGCTCCCGCCCTTTTCCGATTCTCTGAAGGCACCCCTTCGTCGAAACCCGGAGGCGATTTGTAGTTCTTAGAAGGAGCCGTCCCCTGCTACCACGTTAAACTCCAAGAATTGATGTCATTTAACTTGTTGAGTCCGTTTATTGATTGATAGCTCTCCACAGTGTAACCTTACAGTACATTTACGTTTACATTCAGGGCGTTTTAGCAGACGCTTTGATCAAAGGTAACTTACAATAAGTACATTTGTCAGAAGAAGGAGGAACAACAATATATCTCTGTGGGTACAGTAAGGATGTTCATAGAACCAAGTGCCAAGCACTAACCATCACTAGGTTAACCCAGTTCCCCGTACACAACAGAGACAGCTAGGGTAAATTAGCAACTAAGCTAACCCCGGCATATTTATATTGATGCTCTGGCTGACATGTTGATAAATGTGCAATGTCCTAATCAAATAAATCAATAAATAAGATGCTACACCATGCTAGGTACCATAACTAAGTCCGACATATAATAAGTGCGTACATTAAGTGTCAGGACGTACCGCATACAATAAGGGGGGTGGGAGGGGCTGGCGATGCAGAGTCTAAGTCTACAGCATCACCACGACGGCGGGAAACTCTCGGCACTCACAATGTCCCTAGTCATCACTGTGCGCTCACTAGTGACCGGGAAATGGCTACTGTAAATTATAGAATACAGGCGCCAACTAAGTTAACGGGTCCTTCCAGTGTCGTCATGTGTGCCGACACACACCCAGTCCTGGATTCAGACCAGACCAAACGATCCAAATCACCAGGCAGCCAGGAAACCAAACGCTCACAGAGTGACTCAGAGAGAACCGGGGGAAAGGGATCACTTTACAATAAGGGGACATTATTAAACCCTTTATTAAACAGGAGTTGGTTCATTAGTTAATGCCGTATTAAGCATTAACGATCGGTTAATTAATAACAGGGAATGGTCTAGTAATCATTTACATATTGGCGTTAACTAAGGTATTAATGTGTTCATTATTCAATAGAATATGGGTTTACTCTATTCGCATCCTTGACTAACTAACCCCAACCCCAACCCCTATAGTATTCCAATATAACAATGCTTATTACTGCGTTAACTAATGTTAATTCATGGTTAATTAATGCACCCTTATGGTATAGTGAGTGATAGACAGACAGAGGGACACCATGAGGTCTCTTCCTCACCGCCAGCGCAATGCTTCCACCTGAATTAAGTATCACTAATAAAACGATGAGACTAATTAACCGTGGAGCCAGCGACCCAGGAGAAGGGTTGCTGAGCAGAGGAACCACAGAGTAATAATGTCCTCACAGTCTGCAGACCCCCCCCCCCCCCACCAGCTGCCCCCGCGCAGCGTCTGGGGGTGACCTCATCTCAGAGTCCTGCAGTCAGCCTGACTCCTGTCTGGACCCCGTCCTGCCAACCTGGCAACCAGACGCACGCCCCCGGCCTCTGCCTCAGAGCGGGTTTGTAGGGCACCCTAGGTCTGAGGGGTACCCTGGGTCTACTCTAGTACGGGTCTTCTCTAGTCCTGGGTCTAGTCCTGGGTCTAGTCCTGGGTCTAGTCCTGGGTCTAGTCCTGGGTCTAGTCCTGGGTCTAGTCCTGGGTCTAGTCCTGGGTCTAGTCCTGGGTCTAGTCCTGGGTCTAGTCCTGGGTCTAGTCCTGGGTCTAGTCCTGGGTCTAGTCCTGGGTCTAGTCCTGGGTCTAGTCCTGGGTCTAGTCCTGGGTCTAGTCCTGGGTCTCCTTAGTCCCAGGTCTCACTAGTCCTGGGGTCTCAGCTCTAGATCCATGGAGAAAGAATGAAAAGCTCTCTTTTCAGGAGCTGATAAGCCAAGTTTTAAGGCATTAGTCGGGCATTACTGACCCATCATTAAGGCTTTGCTAAAACTTATGATCCTGTGTTACACTTTGTAAAGCACAGAATGTAGCAGGAGTTCCTTGTATTTATTGCTGCAGGTTAACTCTGCTAAATGACTCAATCGTGCCTTAGGTCTCCAGACTACAGGAGCTGTAGAATAAGTAGACAGTTGGGTGCCTGTGTGGTTTATTATGAGGTGGCCCAGGCATCCACAAGTCTGTGGGAGACATGAGGAATGGCCAGCCCTGGACAGGTCACTTAGTTCGGCCCAGGACACGAAGGAAAGACCAGCGCACACACACACACACACACACACACACACACACACACACACACACACACACAGTACACACACACAGACACACACACACACACACACACACACACACACACACACACACACACACACACACACACGACACACACACACACACACACACACACACACACACACACACACACACACACACACACACACACACACACACACACACACACACACACACAAACAAACAGCTCCTTGTGGGTGAGAATATTCCCTGGCTGCCAGGCCTTGGATTCAGTGTCGACCTTCACCAAGCTGAGACTTTCCCACCCCACGGGCGTGTAGGTAGAAACAGATGATTAATATTTGTCGGGTAGGGTACAAAAAACCCCTCTTCTTTTATATCTCCTTCCCACTGTTGTTGTCCGGGCCAGGAGAGCCCCTCCTCTCTGATCGGCCCCTCGCTCGGCGCGGCCTGGCGTGGAGGTGTTCGCCACGGGAGAAACTCACAGTAAATAGTTTCTTGTCTGAGGGTTAAAAAGATTGTCTTTGTTTCCCTGCCAAGCGGTGGATTGCAGTGTTTCCACGAGGCACCGCCGACTACACACCCATTAGTGTGAGACGCACACACACACACACACACACACACAGAGAGCGATGGCAGTGGGGACGACGATCACTTGGGGCGCAGAGAAGAGGGCGTTGTTACCGAGGCGGAGGGGAGAGATGGAGATGGATGATCCGCGGCAGAAGACGACGGCTAATGAAGTCTTTCATTCCAGCCGCTGGCGCTCTCCCCTCTTAGCGACGCCTGTTTTCTATTTACAAATCAGAATCAGCCCAGGCCTTTGTTTCACCCTCCCGTGTGTTTCTTCTTCTATTTATTTATTTCCGACTTCCTTCCGATCTGTCGTCGGCCGGCCGCGCGTTCTCGGCGCTCTCGACGCTCTCGGCTGACATGTGGTGTAATCTGGCGGCGTGCGTCGAGAGTGGTGCCCCCCCCCCCCCCCCTCCCCCCGTGGCCCCGGAGCCCTTCGTCCCCGCGTCCCCGTCCCCCGTCCCCCGTCCCCCGTCCCCCGTCCCCCGTCTCCCCCAGCGAGTCCCTTTGTCCGCTGCCACATAGCAACGTGACCGTGGTTTAAAGCGTCCGTATGAAAGGACCTCTGTGACACAGACGTGTCCAGTGGCTGATTGAGCAGGAGTGAACCGTCATGGAGATGAAGACGAAGGGTTCCTTGAGACGTTGTTTTGCTGATGAGTGAGAAGTATACGAATACTACTAATACTACTGCTGATAAGTATACTAATGTCTATATACTAAGACATTATAAAAAAGTATGCTAATGTCGATATATGCTAAGACATAATATGACGTATACTAATGTGTTTATACTAAGACATTATAAAAAGTATTCTAATGTCTATATACTAAGACATTAAGTATATTGTCTATATTAGCATGGCAATAGCAACCCAGAAGTATTGACTTCATTCAAGCAAAAGCTCTACTCTGTAGAGTTTGGTTTGAGCCATCGACTGTAAAGAATAGGGTTTGCACAGGTGTGTGTTCAGCACACACCTGTGCAAACCTTGTTCTTTAGTCTGCGTTACTAGTGGAGGTCTCTGTGAACCAGTGTGTTTGGCCTGGCTGCTTCTATTTGCATGTTGTCCGTGCTGCAGCTTTATAGGATGCAGTCTGAACCAGAAACACTCTGATGCTTCTACGCCGTTTCTACGAGTCCGCCGCAGCTGTGAGAGGGAAGAATGACGCGCTGTCGTCCGCACCAGTGGACGTGCACCCAGGGGAGATGATGGATGGACTAATATACTGCATATGTTTTTTATATATATATATATATATATATATATATATATAATATATATTATATATATATTATATATATAAATATACAGTGTGTATATATATATATATATATATACACTGTATATATATATATATACAGTATATATATATATATATCCTCTATATATATATATATATACAGTATATATATATATATATATATATATATAGAGAGAGAGAGGAGAGAGAGAGAGGAGAGAGGAGAGAGAGAGAGAGAGAGAGAGAGAGAGAGAGAGAGAGAGAGAGAGAGAGAGAGAGGGGTGGGGGGAGGGAGGGGAGGGAGGGAGGGAAGGGAGGGAGGGGAGGGGAGGGAGGGAGGGAGGGAGGGGAGGGAGGGAGGAGAGAGGGAGGGAGAGGGAGGGAAGAGAGAGAGAGAGAGAGAGGAGAGAGAGGGAGAGAGAGAGAGAGAGAGAGAGAGAGAGAGAGAGGAGAGAGACAGAGAGAGGGACTCGATTGGCCACTACCCTGTCCTGAGGGGTTGTGGGTGAGCGACCCGGTCTGAAGGCTGCTGTGGTATGACTGTAAAGAGGGTCCCCCCCCCCGCTGTTCTGCTGCTCACTCCACTGAGCGTCGGACAGTTCATCACCTCCCCGCAAAATCACACGTCGCGCAAGACGCCAGGGCAGAGCTTTGGTGATTGGTACTATAGCGCTGGTCTTATGGTATGGTCCTATGTGAAAGATAACAGACACCCATGTGGTCAGCCGCGTGGGACCGCCACCCACTCGGGCCTCGTTGTGTTGAGGAGGAGGATAGCGGTGAGACTCTCCGGTGGAACCGCCCCCGCAAAACCAAATGGGGCTTGGTTTTTGTTTTGTCCAAAAAGTGAGGAAAGGAGCGCGTCATTAGAGCAAAAATAGAAGAGCTTTGATTTGATTTAATTAAATCGATTAGCTTTATAACCCAGCGTTGCATCATTTGCTTTCTATCAAACTTTATTTTTTCCTTTTTTACGTTCACTATCGCACTCAGACACAAAGCACTCTGGTCGTTGATTATTCTCCCGGTCTTTTGGTGAGCTGGCGTTACTAAATCCTCTTCTTCGTCTTCTTCTTCTTTCCATCTTCATCTTTCTTCTAACTCCTCATCATCATCATCATCATCCTTCACCTCCTCCTCCTCTTCCTCCTCCTCCCCCCCTCCCCCTCCTCCCCCCTCCTTCTCCTCCTCTCCCCTCCCCCCCTCCCCTTCCTCCCCTCTCCTCCTCCTTCTCCTCCTCCTCCCTCCTCCTCTCTCCTCCTCTCCCCTTCTCCCCCTCCCTTCTCCTCCTCTTCCTCCTTCCTCCTCCTCCCCTCCTCCTCCTCTCTCCTCCTCCTCCTCTTCTCTCTCCTCCTCCTCCTCCTCCTCTTCCTCCTCCCCTCTCTCCTCCTCCTCCTCCTCTCTCTCCTCCTCCTCCTCCTGCTCCTCCTCCCCCTCCTTCTCCTTCTCCTCCTCTTCCTCCT